>JPHH03000075.1:122778-152048 GCA_000750105.3 Tolypocladium sp. Sup5 PDA-1
CCCCCCCCCCCCCCCCCCCCCCCCCCCCGCCCCAAAAAAAAGCTACCATGACTTGGTGTGCAGTTCAAGTTGGCTGGACGGAGAACATTCGCCACATAGACTTAATGGCAAAGCATTAATGGCAGTTAGTGCAGAAAGGTCGAACTATTGGAGCTCTTTTACTTCTTAATTCTCAAGAGTGACTAATAGCCTTATAACCACTGTTTGTTCCCAAAGTGTGACAACATATCGCCGCCATTTTCTTTCTCGAGACTGGCGCTCTCCCAGACCGACATAACAGCTCGGGTCGCGTCTTGCGGGGTGTCTGAACCCTTGAAGTCGGGCGCATACTCCTTGAAACTGGCCAAGGTTTTCTTCAGACCTTGCAACTGCTCGGGTGTTGCTGCGTGCACAGAAAGAAAGTATCAGTCGGCTGGTTTCACGCCGCAAAAAGAAGAGAGGGGGAAAGAAGAAGCATATGTCATACGAGTGTTGTAGTGGCCCACGTTGACCATTCCTGGACAGATGCTCATGAATAGGATTCCCTCCTTCTTGTATTGAGCACTAAATTTGGCAACCACCATGTTCACGGCTGCCTTGCTGACGGCGTATAGAGGGCCAGAGTCGATGTCAAAGTTGGTTGTGAAGTCCACGTCCGCAAGGCAACTGGATATGGCAATGGCCTTCTTTGCTTCACCCTTGCGGAGAAGCGGGAGGAAGAGGTTGAACAGGTGAATGTTGGCGATGACGTTGACGTCGAACAGGTTTTTCATGGTCTGCTCAAGCTCCATGGGCTGCTCACCCCTTGTTTTGTGTTGTTTTGTCAGTCTGGGTGTTTTGTCTTGGAACGGAAATGGACGGGCATGAAACATACAAGTCGCCAATGGGATCAAAGGCACCGAAAGGTGTCACGAGTCCTGCGTTGGCGATGACATAGTCGACACCTCCACCGGTGATTTCAGCGGTGTCGGCAGCAGCTTTCTGTCAAGGCTCTGTTAGTGCTGCACATATAGGCAGTGAATGTAGTGGAGAGCTCCTTCTCGCTTTCAGAGCGTCATAATTTGTGATGTCGGCTTCTAATATGCGTATATTGGACCGTCCCTGCAGGACCTCATCTTCCCGCACCTTATTATCGGTCGTGAGTCTGTCTCGTACGATTCCAATGACCAGGTTCTGCGGATCCTGGGACACTAGGCGAAGGAATTCGTACTGTTTGGAAGTAAGCAACGGTTAGACCTTGCTCACCCAGCATGATCGTGATTTTGATTCAACTCACTCCTATGCCCTTAGAGACTCCAGTGATGACGTAGGTGGGCATTCTGACGGGCTTTAAAATTGGTAATGAGCTTTATCTGAAGATAGCACCGTCTCGCAAGCAACAGATCTGCAGCCCATAAATTACGGTATCTTGTATGTGGTAAATCAGAAGGCATATGCTACGCGCATGTGGTGGCATCCTTCGGACGTTTCCGCTTTGGCTGGCCAGTCAATAATAATCCAGTGCGGCGACTTTTGGCAAGCTTTAATAATGAGTCTCGACTTTCCTATTTTAGATTATGTAGGTGTCCTGTGCTAGCCTACTTCCTGGTACCACGGGATGAATGTAGGCTCAGAAGCACTGCGTTTTAAATCCCGATATCTAATTATTTCATTGTAAGAGAATTTCACTCAACTTTTTATTCTCAACAGATTTCTTATGTCTTTAGCGTAGGTAGTCAGAATAATCTTCTTGTGGAGAGTCGTCAGTGCCAACTCGGAGCTTACTAAAACGGGCTATCTAGTATTTTTCGCATTTTTTGCGTAGCGGGCACAGATTGTCGGCACTTCTGTTAGTGGAATGCTACGCCAGTGCTCTATTACAGCAACTGTATCCACCAAAAGGCGAGCAAGCTCTACAATGATGTACGCGTTTGGTTGTGCTCCTTCTTATTCCTGCTACACTGGTACATGGTTAGATTTATCAATTGGCAAAGACGAAGCCTTACCACATCATGCGGGCCATCATTGTTGGCGGGGGCATTGCTGGCCTTACCCTCGCAGGCGCGTTGGAAAAGGCTGGTATCGACCTCGTATTGCTGGAAGCTAGAGCTCGATTTGACCCGCAGGTTGGCGCGAGTATTGGGCTGAATACAGCTTCGATGCGCATCCTTGACCAACTGGGGGCAGCACACGATATCATCAAACACACCGCACCCGTCAGAGTCTTCGAAGTTCACCGCAGTGATGGAAGTTTAGTCATGCCGCCTGCGTTCACTTTCCAGGTTTTAAAAGCTAGGTATGAAATGTGGCTTCCGGTCATCGGCTGTATCTTTAGCTTGCTTTTCGGCCCAGGCATGGTCAGCCCCTGCTACTTTGCTTTGCATTTCATATTCTCACCGGTCGAGAAGTTCGCCGCGGCTGATGCCAGGCTCACCAACGTGGCTTACACCCGGACCATCTCTCAAACCCTCAGACCGAACGCTTCAACCGAAGACTGAAGACCCACAACAGCACCAGCACTTTGTTCAAAGGCAGCTACTTACCTACTCTCGTAGTATAGTAGTCTAGAGAAGGCTGAGCCTGACGTAGCATTGCCTCGGCATTCGGAATAGCCCCTGTTGCGACTCCATACTGTCCAATACTTTAGGCAGAGGCTCGAATTTGAAGTTCAAGACTAAAAGCACGAGGTTGATGCGGATCTCGAGCAACGCTAGGTTTCTGCCTGTGTGCACACACGCAATGCGTCAGCAAGATTGCCTGTCACAATAACCTGGACCACCGAAACAACTGGTCCAAGAGGAAGCGTCATTCTGAGCAAGAACATACCATAGCACATTCGAGGACCGGCAGAGGACCCCAAGCGCGGAAATTGGCGGGGGTTGAAAAGGCCCTCTTCTGTGAGCCATCTTTCTGGCTGGAAGTCATCCATTCCCACGGGGTCCCAGTACGAGGCGACGCTATTCTTGGCCTTCGTCGACGTTTCTGACCGCAGGCGCTCCTGCATCTCAAGAGGTTTTGTGCCGACGTAAGGGTTGAAAGGCACGGTGGCGCCCTTCGGAATCGGATATCCGAGCACCTGAGTCTTGGTTGTTGTCGTCCGAACAAGGCGGGGAGACGTGTTGGCCACGCGCAGGATTCCTCCATGTATGCGTCCAGATACGGGATCGTCGTGCTCAGAATAGCCTTCATCGAAGGTTGTCTGCCCTCCGACCGATCCGGTAGGGTATCATTAAGGGCCTTTCGCAGCTTCTCCTGCTTTTCTGGATGAGCTATTAGAAACTTGACACACCAGGACAGCAGCACTACTTTGGTCTCGTGTCCCTATGATCTCAGATATCAGCACTTCCCTCGCGCACAATCGATGTTTAGAGAAGAGAGACTGTACTCACGGCGACAAGAATCATGAACAGCTCGTCGTGGATCTCGGCCTGAACTTTGGAGGAAAAGGCCACCTTGGTTGGCTGTCCTTGACGTATTTGTGCAAGTAGCTGACGCCGCACACCAGCGACCAAGGTAGATCTCTCCTCGAGCTCCATGAGCTGCTCCTCGGAGAGTTCTGCTAGCTCCGCGCGGGCCTGTTCGATAAGCCCATTGATGGTGTTATTCTTGAAAGCCAATCGTTGCCTGTAGTCCGGCTTGTTCTGGAGATACCAGAGATGCCACTTCGGGGCAACCGACTTCAAGGACTTGGCGATGGTGCTGATGAAGAATGACACAGTGTAACACATTTCAGCCTTTCGAACGACCGGGATCTGGGCAGGCGAGTCTCGCGATGGTGGTTGCTTAGTTTCTCCGGCAGCCTTGAGGGCTTCCTGCCTCGCCTTGTTGATATTGTCACCAGAGTCCCCGAATACAACTTCCCATATCAGTTCAAACGCTGCCATGTCGAAGTTGCCGAAGCACTCAAACGGCCGACCGTCAGCCACGACAGCTTGAGCCTTGAACAGTTCAATGGCGTCCAGGGCGCATCGGTACATCTTGGGCTCCGCGACGCGTCGAAGGAACAACGTGCCAGTCACGCCCTCCCAGAACTGTCTCTGGCTTTTAAAAGCGGGCCCTGTTGCCTTGACCAGACTACAGTGCGGGAGAAGATCGCGGTAGGCGTCCTGCGTCCTGGGGGCGCGATCAAACTCATGAGTACGGTTGCTGAAGATGTCTTTGACCTCGCGGACGTCGTCAATGATGATTGTAGGGTTGGAGAAGGGAGCAAGGAATAGCTGAGCTACAGGCGAGTTGAGATTTCTGTTTTGCTGGAAAATGTATTTGGCCGGGCCCTGGGTTATTTTGACGGCTTTGAGCATTCCCGATACATCGCCCCAGAAGCTCCTGGCCGAGGCGGCATTGTACGGGATTCCTGAGTATGGCCGTGGAAAGGCTTGCCTGAGAACATAGAGTACGAGACCTATGAGACCAGCTGCAATCCACAGAATATGGTCCGACGACACCTTCAGGTTGTCCAGTAGAAGCGCCATCGTTGGTGTGTATACCAGGGGCGACAAAGATGCAAGTGGTCTTAGCTAGACTGTCCGTTATATCACAAGAACTACATTTTAGAGGCAAGCAGTGGGCCAGCCCTAGCCACGCACCCAGACAGGCGGAGGTGTCCCTAAAATGGAACCCATATGATCCACTACACGTTCATTCTGATGACAGAGTTATCAGAATCTGGAAGCCTCCGAGCCAATTGGTGGTGCAATGGCGCTTATCCTCTAAGAGAATCGTCCGCGTTGGAATGACCGGCAACTTCCCTTTTAGGCTGTATGGGGCGGGCATGCAAAATGGGCATGAAATATTTGCCTGGACGAAGGACATGATGCTGTGAATCTGGCATGCTATCGTCCTTAGAACTTGCATCACACTGGGTGTGTTATTCACCATTGTCTCCCTTCCCTTCATTTCCTTAGCCCGCTCCCAGCAAGCAGTGCCACTGAGGAAGGGATAAGTGAAGGAATATTCACACACGAAAAAAGAAAAAGAATTATGCCGTCTACCAATGAATTCTTCAACTTGATCATACATCAAGCCACGTTCAAAAATGTTTCCCTGGCGGTGGTAGTTGCGTATCTGCTGTACGGAGTCCTTCTCTGCGTCTACTGTATAACGCTTCACCCGCTCGCCAGGTTCCCTGGACCCAAGCTCGCGGCAGCGACGTTTTGGTACGAGTTCTACTATGACCTGTTCCCACATAAGCTGCGCTACCTGTGGAAAATTGAGGAGCTGCACAGGAAGTACGGGCCGATCGTGCGCATCAACCCGATCCATATACATATCAACGCCCCCGACTACCTCGACGAGATCTACGCAGGAGGCAAGCGGAAGCGCAACCGGGATCCATGGTACTATCGCTCCGAGCGAGACGGCCCCCTGGGCTGGTCAGTCTTCCAGGCCATTGACCATGATGTTCCTCGCATGCGAAGGGCGGCGCTCAAACCGTTCTTCAGCACGCAATCTATTCAGGAGCTTGAGCCCATGATCGTCGACAAGATTCAACGGCCGTGCGGGCGCTTCGCTAAGGCCTGCAAGACGGGCGAGGTTATTCCCCTAACTTATGCATGTGGTGCGCTCACCATGGATGTCATATCTGCCTATATGTTCGGCGCCGAGACAGGCAACTTGGCCGCTGAGGGATACAATTCCGAGTCTCTCGAAGCGTACAGTAAGCTGAGCCAACTGGGCCCCATTGGGCGTCAGTTTCCTGGGTTTGCCAAGGCGTGCCTCACGATCATGCCACCGCACCTTATGCATCGAATCAGTCCTGCCGCCGCCCTCATCCCGAAGAATCGCGCCTTCTTCCGCAATCTGATCCAGGATGCCATTGCTGAACAGGAAACAAAGCAAAAAACCGTTCGAGACTCTGACGAGACAGTCGAGGGATAGAAGCCGCACAAGAAGAAGAAGCAGAACAAGACATCCTGCAAAGCAAATTGCCCCCCAGCGAAAAGGCACCAGGGCGCTTGTCAGCAGAGGCAAATCTTTTGCTAATTGCGGGCGCGGAGACCACCGCCAGATCGCTCTCAATCATTCTCTTTCACATCTTGGACAACCGTCCAGTTTTGCAGCGACTACGGGAAGAATTGGCTCCTCTCATGCCCAATGCAGATTCACGCCCATCGGTGGCCGCACTCTTGGGCTTGCCTTTCTTCGTATGCATTTCCCCTTCTCACCAGTCGGTGTACTTCCGGCCGGATGGAATGCTAACATGCGATTTGCAACATGTAGTCAGCGATAACTACAGAAGGCATCAGATTATCCCATGTAGTTTCAAGCCGCATGCCTCGCTATGCGCCAGAGGAGGACCTCGTTTACGATGAATGGGTAATACCCGCAGGTGTAGGTGCATTCCGCGAGGACATGGACTGTTCCAAAGAAGACACCAGGTTCTTATGCTAATGACTATGTGAATACAGACATGCGTCATGCAATCTCATTATCTACTTCATATGAACCCAGACATCTTTCCCGACCCCTCCACGTTTAATCCTCAACGCTGGCTTGATGGTCCTGAGCTCAAGCAAAAGTACTTCATGGGCTTTGGCCGAGGCTCCAGAACCTGCCTTGGTATCAAGTGAGTTCTGACCAGTTCGTACTCACAATAAGCCGCATCAGACTGACTTCCTGCACAGTCTTGTATACGTGGGGCTGTATCTGTCTATAGCCTATCTCATGAGTCGCTTCGACGTGAATCTGCATGATACAGTCAGGGAGCGCGATGTTGATGTGAGACGGGACTGTATCATTGGGCTGCCGAGCGCAGAAGGTCGGGGCATTCGTGTCAAGGTGTCTGAAGACAGGGGAGCAGTTTAAAACGCACTGAACATAGATATTTCTGCTGGCAGTTGCTATACATGGTAATTACAACCCTGCCATAATCCAGCGATATTTAGAACCTGTTATAGGCATATTCCCCCCAAAAACCCGATTGATCATACGTTTTGTCTGTGGTCGTCCCCACTCAAGTCCAACGAAGTCATTCTCACACGCAAGCGAATGCTTGTGCACATATTCCTGTAGAAGTCCCATCATCGTCCTCGATGCGTTCCTGGCTCATTGCCAGCCCGTGTGGACGACATACCGTGTAACCCTTTTGGATCCACCTGTGCCGCTCAATGAGTGTGCCAAGTCTTGGTGCGCTCTAGAATTGCCGAGTCTGGTAACATCCGAGCCATTATCCAGGCATCGTATTGGTCCACCCGAAATGACACCGACTGGGGCACTGTTCATCCTGCCTGCACGACATATTGGTTACAGAAGATCAAACAAGCTCCAATGATCAATCATGTTGCAAGCAGCCCTCAGCATATGATCGCGATGGATCAAGCCTTCACACACATTACTCTGAGTCCCCTAGACCACATCGCCCCATGGAACATTCCTCAGAGCGTCATCTACCTGGGCCTAAAGGCTGGTGTCACGGCTCAGGATGCCTTTGCACGCCTTCAGGAAGGCCTGCGTCGGACATTGATGCAACTGCCATGGCTCAACGGCCGAGTGCACTGGCAGTTTGATGATGCACCAGGATGGCGCCCCGGCCAGCTCGAGATTCGCTACCAACCCTTGTTTGAAGGGGTGCCGCGCCAGCTGCGTTTCCACAATCTGGACACGACGCTAACATTTGACGACATCAAAGACCAGAGCTTTCCCCTAGAAGCGTTCGAAGACGAGACGTTGCTAGGGCAATCCCCATTTGAACCAGACTTTGAGGACGGCGTCGAGGTCCTGACCGCCCAGGCGAACTTCTTGCCCGGAGGATGTGCCTTGGTCTTGTCTGTCGCTGCCCCAGCTTCGGACGGCACCGCCATGCTTTCTGTGACGCGTATTTGGGCTGATCACTGCTGCTCTCTTATGAACAATATGGATCAACCCACTGCTGGTGTCTCAGCCTCACGCGAGCCGGACTCAAGTGGCTACGAGCGGGCGTTCTTAGGCAGGCTCTGCGAAAAAGAGAAGCGCCCAGCGATTCCAAGTCAAATTCACTCGGAAATCTGCCGTCTTGTTAGTCTCGACGAACCGGCGCGAGAGTCTTCGCAAAAACCCCAGTTCGCCAAAGTGAGTCCTGATGCCAGCAGCAGCAGAAGCATCAAGATAAAGCACAGCTTGTTTTACATGCCCCAGTCGACATACACCGCACTTCGAACAACTTCGGCTGCTGAGTTCGGTACCACAGATGTCTCTGGGAACCATCTGGTCTGCGCATTGATGTGGAGAAGTGTTGTGAGGGCATGGAAGGCATGTCAAAAATCGAAACATGACAGCGATAGTGATGAGCAGTTCGGTGAAACCGTTTCAGAAGTCGCTATCCCCTTCGATGCTCCGCCTGACTTTCTTGATGCCTTGCCGGCCAACTTCCTTGGTAATCTCAATTTCGAGAATAGGCTTGCGCTTCCCATAGCGAGCTTGTGGCAGAGGACATCGGCATCCCGCAGCTGGCCAATACGGTACGGACATATGCAGCAAGCTTCGCAAGCCGCACCCAACTGCTGCAGGCATACACGCTCCTTGGCTCGGTGGAAGACTACAGGCGGCTTCCGCAAATGCGCGCACCTCGCATGAATTCAGCCTCTGTCGGCATCTTGGCCCCAATGACGCTTCCGTTCAACGAGGCCTGTTTCGGGGCTCAGACATTTGGCAACTCTGGTCGGCCTGAGGCTTTTCGACCGCTCATGGGACGATGCAACTCCGGCTTCCGCACCTGTTTTGTAATGCCACGGAAGCCTCGTGGAGGAATTGAGTTTGTCATGACTCTGCATGAGTGTGAAAGGGAGTTCCTCTGCAACGATGACGAGTTTGCAAGCTATGCCTTCTACATGGCTTGAGATGGTATGATGTGGCATCATGTGATGAGTGAATCATCCAAGTAGTACCTAGATAGTCTATGGCAAATCTCATATTCTCGGACTTCCGACAAAAGTCCTCGTCACATACTTCCTATGCGCCCAGCCTCATAGTTCATTCAAGTCCAGTATGTCCTGTGCCTCCTCAGCCATGGCCTTGATAGATAGAACGATGGATTTAACGTCTGATCTCTTAAATGGTATATCATGACCTCCGTCATGCTCATGTTGGCGCAGAATCCGAGGTGTACATAATCTCTGCCCAACCCTGGACTGCTCCCGGATGTAGGGTGAATCCTTTTGTCCGCTCACATGGACTGTCGGTATTTTGATGCGCGCCTGGAGCAAGTCCGGATGCACCAAGCGCGGAACCCCTTCAGGCTCGGTGGCCGCCAGGAAATCGCCCCTCGTGTTGGGCAAGGTCTCACCGAACCCCCATGGACTGCATCGACAAGACCACTTGCAGACAAGCGGCCAGCTTTCGATCAGTCGCATCGTCCAGCAGCGGCATAAAGTCGCCGTTGGGGAATCTGGACCGAAACTCGGCATGGTCATCGGCTAACCATCGTCGGAATATCCCTTCACAATAGCTGTCGTCCGGCGAGGCTATGAATATGGTAGAGAAGAACACGCCGAAAGCAAAAGGTGGTAGAGCGTGCTTGCGCTGCTGGTCGAGGATATACGAGATGGCCATGGCAGCACCTAGACTGAAGCCGAAGACACGACGTTCGTTGCACCCGGCCTTTGGTGTGTTCGTTCTCCCTCAACAAAGTAGTCTATAAAATTCACAAATAGGTCCTCGTTTAGTGCGTTGTTGCATGAAATATAAGGGAATGTTGGCTTTCCTATGTTAAACCTAGCCTGAGTGGGCGTGTCGTCGTAGTAATCTATGCTAGAATGTTTTAATTTATCGTTACCCTAAATATAAAAATAGTTCAGCCAGTGACCGAGTTCATGGGTTGTGGTTCGGCCTAGCTTGTATGGGGCCGTTGCAGTTCCGACGCTTCGGAATGCTCCATGATTGATCTGAGCCGTAGGAGGGGGGGTATGGGTCTCGGCTTGAACTCTTAACTGACCAATCAATGCAGGCCCAACGACACCCCCCTCCCCTTCCTCTTTTTCTTCCTTTCTTCCCTAGTCGCCCAGCCCGTTGTCAATATACTCAGTTGGGACCGTTACAGCTTGTCAGCTCCAGTCCAGCGCAATAGGAACGCGGGCGAAGTCACGGGTGTCCCTCTCTGCAGACATTAATGAACCTGAATCTTTCCGGCTCCCATGTGTAGCTTTCTATAAAGAAAGGACCAATCGGGCTAGCCGCACGGAACTGTGCATCGGATTGGATCAGAACTTATTGCCACCCACACTAGGTCCGCCTCAACGCTAGCTGGCTGGTAGGCCTACCATCTGCGTTAAGAGAATTTATGGCTGATTTTCCTTCTCCAGAAGCCGGGATTTTCGGCTCTCGGGGAGCACACAGCAATAGACTGGGGGTCTGAGCGAGTCAGTCCCGTGCACAAACTAGGAATAGGCGGGCGGCCACAAAAGCCCAAACGCTCCCCGGGCACAGCCTTCATGCTCAGAGGGGGTGGACAGCGGAAGTACTTTAAGTAGTCCGTTTCCTCTTCTGGATCTATGGCGACCTACCACCATGTGTGGAAGACAATGTCCCATACGAACACTGAACTTGGTGTTCGTCAAGGTGGGCGTTATTCATTCACCATGATCGACTTTGCCTTCCTCTTTCGAAATCCGCCTCTTTCCACTCGTCCCACTTGGCTACCTTTTAGGCGCTGCAAGCCTCATTCTTAAGGAGTACCTTGGCGATGCCTTCCGACGGCAATGACATGGGCAAGGGCTCGCCGGTCGCCGGACCTGCTACTATTGTTGTCGCCTGCTTTTTCGCCATGGCCATGTACAACGTTCTTGAGCTCAACGTCCTCATCATCACGACATTCAAGAAACGCAATGGCCTTTATTTCTGGAGCTTTGTAATCGCTACCTGGGGCATACCATTCCATGAAATCGGTTGGCTACTCAAGGACTTCGATATTACCACGAACTCTTATCTCCCCATCATACTATCGACGCTTGGTTGGTATGCTATGGTAACAGGGCAGTCCGTTGTGCTCTACTCCCGATTACATCTCGTCCTCTACTCCCGAAGTCGGCTCCGGGCTGTTCTTGTGATGATCATTATCAATGCCATCGTCTGTCATATCCCCACTTCAGTTTTGACCTTCGGCGCCAACTCAGACAACCCGACGCCTTTTCTGGGGGCATACTATGTCTATGAAAGGGTCCAAGTGACCCTCTTTTTCTTCCAAGAAGTCGTGATTTCGGGGTTATACATCCATGAGACGGCAAAGATTCTACGGAACACGGCTATCCTAGGCGGGAATACGAACCATAACATGATGAAGCACCTTCTATGCTGCAACGTTCTTATCATCATACTTGACGTCACCATCCTCGCCCTGGAATTCTCCAACCTTTTCGGCCTCCAGACAAGCTACAAGGGCTTCGCCTACAGCGTGAAGCTTAAAGTTGAGTTCAGCATCCTTAACCGCCTGGTCGAGTTCGCCCGACCCCGAGATGCCACCTGCTACAGCCACACCAACGACTGTGGCGGCACGATACAACTGGAAATCGCCGGCGGCCGCCACAGGATCAGACGGAACATCAGGGACAAAATTAAGTTTGGATACAGAGCCAATTTCCATGCTAGAGAGACCGGAGATTGCGCGATTGCCCGTGATCTCGGCAACGCAAGTAATGCCGTGGTCAGGACGACGGAAATTGTTGTAACAACGGACAGGACGCCTATACCATGGCAGCGAGCGACAAGGGGCGCACAGTCAGAGATGACCGGAGAATCTACAGCCGCCGCAGGAGGAGATACCGCCCAGTACTCGCGTTCAACTTCGTCTCAGACGGAGTTTGCCAATGCTGGATTTTGATACCAGGTACACAGTGGCTCTGTACTTAGCCTTCGTAAAAGTTGGAGTTAATGTAATAATATCATCTTTGCAATATAATAATATCATCTTTGCAATATAATAATATCATCTTTGCAATATAATAATATCATCTTTGCAATATTATAAGTAGCGAATGCCTATCGTTAAGACCAGAAAGGAAGACTTTGGGCACAAAGCCGAGGTTTATGACAGCACCAGAATAGAAGTCAATAGAAAATTACATCGCCTAATTGCTACCTCCTTTAATCACTTGGTGGTTTCGATAGGCTTCACTCGTTGTCCTGGCCCTACTGCTCAATTGGTGATCTTGGACTCGGCAGGACAGGCTTCTCCGTACAAAAGAATCATCGTCGAAGAAACCCTCCGCCTTGTGATCGCTTGCCGGCCGCGACACGCTTTTGGTCCTCCTCTTGACATGTTGGGCACGAAGTGGTCACCAACTGCTAAAAACAACTCAGGGGTGACGTGAACTTTATGTTAGGAGTACTTGGGGCACGAGGGACATTATAAACAATCTGAAGGAATCAGCCGAAAAACTTCTCACACATAGGGTAAGTCGTTCATCTTGTCGGATAGCTTGTTATCCAGATCCTCGCCGACAAATTCTATGAACTAATATAGATCCTACGGGGTTTTAGGGGAATTTATTGAGGAATAGTATCGATATAATAAGTCGCGACAGCAATACATTGGATGAAGATTTGTTGAGGCCTTTCAGAAAATATAACCTATTTACTGAGACCGCCAATAGAGTTGCCGAAGTTGATACAGCGAGCTGAGATTGCGTCATAGAGAATAGAAAAGGCTCTTGGACCAGCAGCCGCTGAACAAGCGGTTAAGCAAGCAACTGATGAAGCGGATCGCCGACTAGAGGCTGCTAATAAAGCCACTCGTCAAGCAACTATCGCTGAAGAAGCAGCTCGCCAAGCAGCAGGCGCCGCAACCTCTGTACGTCCAGTAGCTGACGAAGCTGCTCGTGACGAAGTGGTTGCTGACAAACGGGTTGATCAAGCAGCGGATGTTGCGAAATCCGCTCGTCAAGCAGCTGATGCAGCTGCTTGTTACGAGGTGGTTGCTGACAAACCGCCCCTATGGGCAGGTTCATGAGGTTAAATCTTCATTTCGAAGATTGTCATCAATCTACACAGAGACCTAATTCTGATCAGGGTTATATTTCTCGACCGGCTGCTTTATGCGCTGGCCATTTTCTAATTATTGACTATAGAAGACCGAAGATAGACGCTGCGGACAGGAGCGGCAAAGTTTGTAGTTAGGTACGTTATGCAATAGAGTGACCCTCGGACTGGGTGGCCGAAGACTTGTTACTCGAAAGCTATCGGGGTGTGGCTTTGCTTCGAGACATATTCCGGATTAGACTGATTTGTCCGGCGCTGGTTGACCTGAGGGGCCACTCACCTGTGGGAGGCATCGCCTTGCAGGAGTGTTGTAAAGCATTTGTTACCTATACGCCCTTGTGTGTGGGAATTCCCAGGACATACGCTTTCCGGGGTGGAGGTCCAATACAGTCACCCGATATCCTGGGAAGATGAGGCGTGTTTTTCGGGGCAAGTGCACAGTCACCTTGTTAGCTTGTTGACTTGCAGTCGTCCTGATCTGTGCATATTGCGAAGGTCAAGAAGTAGATATTCATCCAGACATCATCAAAGGCAATAAATAGACAACGGAGCACAGGATCACTGCGGACCCAGAAAGTCTGAAAATGTACAGGAGTAACCCTGTGAGGTGCTTGTCTTGTGAAGCCACACGTAAAACCGTCCTATAGCTGGATAAAAGCAATCTACTCCGTTACATAATCACCTCCATGTTAAATGATATCGTAACAATTTGATTAGATGAAACAGCAGTAAGAACACAGCCACCAAACGGCAGCAATGTATAAGACCCATTAGCCTTTGCTAAAAAGTTGCAATTGTAGTGACGACAGCGACGATGAATGAAGTGCAACCATGTTGCCTGGCGCTCAACGTCAACAGGAGAGAGTCAGGGGTTCATCGTTGAGCTACATGAAGTCAATGCCAATCAGGGAGTGGTTGGCTGCACGTTGGTTCTGCAATCATCATACATGTACATGCGACTTACTCGTACAGCAATGATGAGCATGTAGTTCCAATTGGCCTTGTTTCTGGTTGGAAGCGGGTGAGATGTCAGCGCGCCGCTAAGGTCTCATCTCTCGCCAGTACCATTCATAGCCCTTGGGTCAGCCTGAGATTGGACCTTGCCTGGGCTGATCCGGTCCACTGTCTCGGCTGTAAACCTATGCTGCCCGGGTTGCGTCTGAGAATCCGGCGGCCTTCACGACATTTAACGCGGGTATGCACGTACGCATCCATGTAAGTGACGCCTTGTCACACCACACGTTCATGTTGTCCGTGGCCTAATTCTAAGGATATACGTCTTAGATTGGCTTTCGCATAATAATTGCCGGACCGGACCCCTGAGACGCTCCAGGGCGAGAATTAACAATTAGCCTTGTGAAGGCAAAACGCTTCTAAATAGCTTGCAAATGACCAAAGGAAAATGGAATGCGACAACTATACTTCACCACGAGAAGGGGCAAAACTCGCGCTCCGCCCATCGTCCGATCCATGTGCGCTCTTCGCCAGCTCCCTCATGCTCTCCGTGTCTCCGTCTGCACCAGTACTCAGTACCGTCCCCAGCCTCCCGCTCCTCCTCCTGGGCGGCCCCGCCTCGTCTGGCCGCGCCCACGGCGGCCTCCCTAGACTCCTCGGGAGCTGGCCGTCGCCGCCGCTACCGCTCTTCCTCAGCATCGTCTCGCGCGCCATGTCGATCAGTTTCCTGCATGCCGCCCACGACGTGACGGCGTAGATGACGGCGTTCCAGAATCCCTGCAAGGGTAGCACCGTCGCACTCATGTACTGCAGCGTGACGCTCACCTCGCGCGGGTGGATGTACGAGTAGACGCGGTTCGCGCTCGAGGGCATCCAGGTAATGAGGATGACGACAAAGAAGAGCAGCGCGCACTTTGTGTACTGCCACGCCGCGTTGTTGATTTCTTGGTGGATGCGGCGCGAGGGGCGAGGGGCGGCGGCGCTCAATACCGTCGTGGCCTGCGTCCCCATTTGCGTAGAGGTTTGTTGCTGCTGCTCTACTTGCATCGACGTGTTCCTGTCGCGGCCATGTGGCGGCATGCTCGATGCGTGGGCGGTTGCTTGGCCGCCTATGGCTTGCATCTCCAACGTCTCCGACCTGCCGACCACCTCGGACGTCACTGTCACCTCAGTCGTTTTTATGTTCGTGACGGTATCGCCGCGAGTTACCGACGACATGGCACCGGAACTCGACCTTTGAAACTTGCGCAGCTGCTGGTGCTTCATGTAAATGGTAGTCCCCGACCGGAGATAGATGGCCAGCGTAATCGCGATGACGCCCCTATTCCACAGCCCCATTATCAGCATCGGCCGTTCAGTCCGCGCTCGGATAGCAAAGGGGGAGCCCTGTGAGCGATTTCTCGTACCAGACTGGCCCGTAGAACGTAGCGATACGCAAAGTGTCCCACTGGGGGGCAATCCAGCACCAAAAGCCGGCGGCGCCATAGACACGCTCGCCCGCCTCATTCTTGATGAACAGGTAGACGAGCGCGGGCATGAACGGGATCCCGTAGCAGAGAATCAGGTAGGGAATCTCCATCCTCCTGAGCCGCTGCGCATCGAACCTAAAGTAGAACGTGAGGTACACGTTGACGGCCATGGCGAGCGTCCACAACGCATCGGCCGCGACGAACCTACACTTTCTCGTCAGAACGTGTAACTACCAAGTACCAACAATGTCCAAGGGGTGAGCGTCAGGGGTCCCGTATCCTGGTCGTCACTCACGTGTCTAGGAGAAAGGCCTGCACCTGGCACCCCGCACTGGTGGGTGTCTCGACATACAAGCCTGCCATGATGAAGGCCACGCCAGCCATCAAGTTCCCGAACGAGGCGTAAAAGACGAGCCGGTTGATGGGCTTGTGGAACGCATTGCAGAGGCAGAAGGTGCCAATGATGAAGACGCAGCCGGTGATGGAGAGCGCCGAGCCCACCTGTTGGATGATGCTGACGACGACGACCTGTTCCGCCGAGAATCCCTGGGCCATCTTGGGCGGTATATCGCTTCGGGCCCTTCCGTATACGAAAGAAAATGTTGTGACCGAGCTGAATGGGGTTGAATGCGACAATGATGGGATCGGATGGCATTAAATCCATCTATCGGAGGCGCGGCTCTTCTCACGCCGGGTCCTGGCAATCAGGGGGGTTGCGACGGGCGAGCACACAAGCGCGCTTCTGCCATGGTCATTTGCATGTGCAGACATTTGTTGTGCAAGGCGCGACGAGAGTCTTGGCCCAGGCAGGGGTGAAGTCTGCGGAACCGTGAAGCGTGGCGCCAACGAGGCGGTCCGTGATGCTTCAGCTGTAGCGATCATGACCGCAAATCGGCAAGTCTCAGATTCGCCAGCGAAAGCCACAGTGAGCTAGTTAGCAGAAGTGACAGCCTAAGTAAACTTCAAGGTCCGCACGAGCGTTGCAGGAACCTCGAGCCTCTGGGTGGTGATTTGGAAATGCCACAGGGGCATCCTGGTCTGGGAATCCTGTCTTCCTCGTAAATCGCGCCGTTGAGGGGCGCATGACTCGGTGCTCGTTGACGACTGTTCGAACATCTTGCCGTCGCAACTTCGTGTTGGAGCAGCACGCCACAGCCCGCGGAGAAGATTCACAAGCTTCGAATGCCACGGCGGAACACCCAGGAGGAGCATGTCTGGGCAGTTGCAAGGTCCTCCAGTCTCGACTCTCGACACGTGAGCACAGACGTGCGTACATTGGGCGATTCGGGAGTGAGTTGTCTGTCGACCGCGATGCCGCTCAGGCCCGATGGGGCACAGGACGTGCTAAGGCTAGCTACTTCAGGGGGATGGCTAATAAATCCTGCCCCAGTTTGGCTAAGTCCTGCCCCAAATCTACTCACACTCCCCATCGTTAAAGCACCAAAGGGAAGTCATTTACATTTTCGGGCCTTTTATATAGCACCAACACCATGAGCACTTCAATCCCGCTCTACGACGGAGCAGTCACGGTGCAAATCGATAATAAACCGATCCCTCTAGACGATGACACTCGCACCCTATACACTCGAGCCCTCGCAGACCCCGCGTCGCTGACGGATGCAGAGGTGCGGACCATCATGGTACGCCCCCTCGCGGACGAGGAGGACGACCTCTGCCGCAAGGCGTGCGGGCTGGGCTTCAACGAATTGATCGCCAAGGCGCAACGCCGAGAGAAGCTAAACTACACGGAAGGCGATATCCTGTTCCGAGGCGTGGCCTGGAGCGCGCGCGCCGAGGTGGCACGGCGAAGATTGCGGCTCCCCCAGGAGCACATCCTCGGCCTCGAGCACGCGACGGTCTGTGGCCTTGCTTTCTTTCACCCAGCATCGCCGGCCTGGGATGCTTTCCAAACCAAGGTCCAGACGGCCGTTACGCATGGCATGAACTGGCGATCAGGAGTCATCAAGGATCAGATCAGGGATATGTTTACCCTGCATTGGGTAGCGTCGACGGCCACCGGTACGGCGCTGCAGGCACAGTTCGGGGCCATGCGCGAAGGGCCAAACTTTCCCTCGGGACTGCGACGCGATGCGTTTCTCTATGTCGACGACGAGGCCATTGCGTCGAGCGAAGAATTGCGGCCATTTGTGTGGCTCTGGGAGCCTGAGGACACGACCCTCGGCCCGGTCAGGGTCAACATCAACCACATCTTTCCAACACTGATGGCGCGTCTGACGCAACGAGACCTGCAGGGTGAACAGCGGACCAAGGCGTACCGCACCGGCCCGGAGCTGGAGATGATGCATAAAGCGGCGGCCATCTCACAAAACGACCAAGGCATTTGGGATAAAGTCTGGCCAGGGCGTCCGTCGTTGATGTGAAACACGCTAAGTAAATACATGCAGTCGATGCAATATTAAACATCAGATATCCACGATGGTGAAATAGATAACATAATAAGGGAACGTTACTTCTCTTTCAACGGTCAAAAGGGGACATAAGCAAAAAATATCAATGGTAATGAAATCAATGAGAATGAAATGCATAAATAATAAAGGCACTAAATAAGAACAACACTATTATGGACTATAGAAAGCATCTTGTAATGGACCCCGTGCAGCCCTAGATGTTTTTGCGTTGTACATAGATGCTCGCCTCTGAAACACACTTAGACGCCAACACAGATGTAGTAATCCGGAACAGCTTACTACAGTCATTAACCCACGGCCGGGTTATAGGAGTAAAAGGCGTCGAGAGAGATGTTATTGCTTGCGGCGATGTTATAGCAGCCATCGCCTGCCTTGACCTTGTAGAACTTCTTACAGTTCTTAACCATGCCGTCCTGGACCGGCGTTGGGGTAGCACTGGACGGCGGCGGCGAGGGCGTGGTAGGCGTCATTGCCCCGCCGCGGCCAACGCAGATGTAGTAGTCGGGGAACAGGCCGGAGCAGTCGCCTTTGAGCGCGGGATTCCACGAGTACAGGTCGGACAGGGCAATCTTGTAGCTCGAGGCAATGTTATAGCAGCCATCGCCGGCCTTGACATTGTAGAAGTGGGTGCACCCGGAGACCATGCCGTCTTGCGTGGGGGTAGGGGTGCTGACACCGCCTGGTGTAGTCGTGGTGGTAGTGGTAGTAGTAGTAGTTGGGGTGCCTGTACCGGCGAGTAGCCCGACGCAGATGTAGTAGTCGGGGAACGGACCCGAGCAGTCACCCTTGAGGGCAGGGTTCCAAGAGTACAGGTCGGAAAGGGCGATGCCGTTGTTGTGGGCAATGTTGTAGCAGCCATCTCCGGACTGGACTTTGTAGAACTTGCCGCAGTTAGAGGCCATGCCATCCTGCGTGGGCGTAGGCGTGGGGTTGCCCGTGGGCTTGGTAGTAACAGAGCTGGAAACACCAGAGGTAGGCGAGCTGCTGACGGTAGGCGTGGCCACGGTGAGCTACGCACAGTAGCGGTAGCCCTGCTGCAATACGCAGTCCTCGGGCTTGTTGTCGTTGTACTTGAGCGACGGGTTCCAGGAAACAAAGTCTGTCACGTTGACTGTTTGGGCCATGTTAGCGGACGAAAATGGGCGTGGGTTGGTATACCATAGAAGCGGCATCGCGTACGTACCTCCGTAGACGCTCGACACGACGTAGCAAATGTTGACGGTAGAGTCCTTGCGGCCCGTCGGGATGAAGGTGGCGTAGTTGGCGCACTTGTCGCGCGTGCCGGGCGCCAGCGGCAAGTCGCTTGGCTGCGTGGTATTGACGGTGATGGTGGGAAATTCCTATCGCGACACGGTGCTGACGGCACCGGTCTCGATGCAGCTGGACGGAAGAGCAATGGCCGTCACGCACGGGTTGACGATACCACTAGATGGATGTGATATTAGTAAGAAGTTCTCGATGCAAGTAAGAAGGGATGGAACTCACCCGTATCCAGAGTAGGTGACGATATCACCCACAGCCTGCACGCAGTACGAGTACCCAAGCAGCAGGTTGGTGCAGTTGGGGTTGTTGACCTCGGGATTCTGCTGGCATCAGGCAAATGCTTTCGTTATAGAGCATGTTCGTCTCCGGCAACGTACCAAGAAGTAAAAGTCCTTAAGACTGATGCCTATCATGACGGTGACGGAGCTGCAAGTGTCGCCCGGTGAGACTTTGTAGAACTTGCTACATCGATGATTCGTTCCATCCACGACGTTAGTCGTGACGGTCCTTATAAACCAAAAGGTCAGTTACTATAAGTTTATGACGTTTGTATAAGACGATGACTACTTTCGTCGGCTGAGCGGGTGTGGTAACGACAGTGGTGTGATCGGGCCTGGTTATGTCTCCCGGTGCACTATTGTTGGGGGCGTTCCGGTGTTTAGGGTTCCGGGTAGGCTTAGTAGAGGAGGGGCAGAGTTTGGCCCCCGGGGGCGAAACTCGGTCACGGTTTACATAGAAATTATTATTATTACGCTTAAGCTTATATTATAATAGAATTGTCTAATCTATTCGCTATATCTATTTATGGTTCGTATCTATTATTAAGTATTATAATTAACTATTATAAAGCTATATAGTAAAGCATAGGGCGTAAGGTTACCGTTAGTAAGTTTCGCCCCCGGGGGCGAAATATAAAGGATAGTAGAGCGTAGAGAGAGTATAAGTGGTTTCGCCCCCGGGGGCGAAATATAAAGGATAGTAGAGCGTAGAGAGAGTGTGTGTGGTTTCGCCCCCGGGGGCGAAAATATAGAGGGAGAGTAGAAACTAGCGTGAGAGTGTAGTTTAGCCCCTAGGGGCGAAACTATAACCTCTTCGACATAGAGGAGCCGGGAGTGCTAACTAAGCGTTACTAAATTTTCGCCCCCGGGGGCGAAACGTAAGGTAGTATAAGGGACTAGGGTTCGCTAGAGCTCTTACCCCTTTAGGTAAAATATTTTTATAAGTTCCCCCCCTATTACCTAGGTTCTAAGGTTATCGACGTAGTATAGTATATTACTAATTTAGCTTAGTATACGTAGGGACTAGGGGCCCCTAGTATAACTAGGTATCGTAACGAGATATCTCCCCGGGAGATTATATTAGGCGTTAGTTAGCCTATATTCTAGTCGTGGTTTTTTCCCGCGGGACTTAACTTACTTAGTCTCCTACCTAAATACTTATATTAGAATCTAGGATATAATACGGGGTTATCCGGTATATTATAAATAAGATAAAGCATACCTCGAGTAAAACTATATATAGTGCGCTAGCGAGAAAGCGGCCTCGTAAACCTACGAAAGACGATAATAAGAGCAATGCCTTATATAATAGTTTAAAAGACGCTAAGTCTCTTCGGGAGTAAGCACGACTATACCTTCTCGCGATAGCTAAACTTCTAGTAGAAGCTCTTACTTTTACGTAGAGAATCGGCTAAAATAGGTAGCTAGATCGCTAGCATATCCTAAGCCTCTGCTATGCCTTTAAAAAGGGGGGGTTAGCGCGTAATTTAGCAGAAAACCACCTACTCGTACTCTATAGCCCGTAAGCTATAAGCTAGATAAAGTAATATTTAGAGTCGAAATAGTAGCCCGTATAGCCCGGCAACCGCGTTAATAAGCCGCTCTTATTTAAAGACTAGCGGGAGGTGAATAAGGATAAATAGCTAGAGCTTATAGCAGGGTAGCACTAGGTAGCCGTACTAAAAGAGTATATTAAGTAAACTAGTTCTAGTAACGACGATCTCTAGTAGACCTACGAGTTCTACAATAGAGGTAAGGGAATATAAGTATAATTGCGATAGTGGATATCGGTAGCTACTTACCTATTACTAGAAATACTCTTAGTAACGCTTAGCATTAAGCTATACGTGAACTATAGTATCCTATTATTGCTAGATAGCTATAGCTAGATCTAGATATAATTAATTATAGCGTCCTAGTAAGATAGCTAGCTATTTTATAGGAAGAAAGATAAGGTAGAGAGCTAAATAATTAATATTCTATAACTATAAGCCGCTTATTAGTTCCTTATTAGATACTTAATTACCTTATAGAATAATAGAAGATAGAAGAATATAATTACCTACTAGAGCGAGATAGCTATTAGCCAGGGCTACTTTAGTATCTCTACCTAGGAGTAGATAGCGAGCCGCTAGGTCGATAATATAAGGGCCGCCTTATTATATAACTATCGCTAATAGAAAGCTAACTTTCTAGCTTAAGTATTAGTTCGCTATATTTAATCTCGTTATAGAGACCCTCTAGAAGCTACCTAGAGATACCGTTAGTAAGGTTTAGGCAGCGGATTAGGATAGGTTAGCGGCTCTTCTAGATATTAGATATAAAAGCGACTAATCTATCTACCTATAATAATGCTTTTATCTATTAAGGAAGGAGAAGTTAGAGGGAGACTAGGGATACGGGGGGCTATAGTATCGCGTAGGGTTCCTCTAGGCCTATAACGACGAGGAGTATCGTATATTATACTAGTTCTTAGCTAACCGCCTAGATATCTCGTTCCCCGATATTAGAAAGCTCCTTTAGATAAGTAAAGACGACGGGCATATAATAATATAGGTTATAATATATATTATAATATAGCTAAATCGAAACCTAACTACGATTTTCGACCGATAAAGGATAAATAAGCCCCTAATTTAAGAGGACCTAGTTACGTAGCTACGACGACTATCTATACTATAGGCTAGCGGTAGAGAGATAGAGATAGAGAGGGCAGAGAGGCGGTCTATTTAGCTCGAATAGGGGGTGCTAGACTTTATCTAGGAGAATATCGACGAGTAGAAGAACCTTATGGCGAGGGCGTTCTTAGATATAATACTAGATCCTAAAGTAAAAGTAGAAAGCGCGTATGCTAAATAGTTTATCTAGGGGGTATAGATTAGCCTTCTTTATATTATTATAGATTTTATTAGACTTGCTTTCTACCCCTAGTAGACTATACTAATATTAAATCGATACTTACCTATAAGTAAACTAGCTATCTCGTCTCTAACGTAGGACTTATATAGGTAGCTTATTCGAGATATACTAGAAATCGCCGAGAATCCTACTCTTAATAATAGGCAAGCGCTAAAGAGCCTTACTAAGGTAATCGATAAAAGCGTTATCGAGTAGGTAGAAAGCTAATATAAGAAGGTATTAGGTAGCTAAGACGATTATTCCTATAGTATATAGTTAACGGAGGCCGAGCGGTTAGTTAAAGTAGCGGCGACGAAAAATATAGAATACTATCGACCCGCGGAGCTATAGACGCGTCTACTAGAGTACGCTACCGATCTAGCTATATTAGATAATTAATACCTATTACCTTTATTATACCTAGCCGCAAGCTCTATATCTAATATAGAGCGAGATAAGGTATATCGGACTCTATTACCGGAGCATAGCCCTATAGCTCGCGACGATATAAATAAAGAATCGCGACGCGAAAAATAAGGACGAATAAAGCGAGACTTATCCTAAATATAGGCATTATCGGGTTAGAAGCTAAATATAAGGGGACGAGCGCCTATACCGGTAGTTAATAGGATATAACCTACCCTTATCGAGAAGCGAGATAACCGCTAGCTATAAATAACGCGCCGTAACGAGATAGACCCTAGCTAAACCTAGTCCCTTTAGTAATCCGTGGCTAAACGTAGTCGACGACTATTGCCCTAAGCGCCGCTAATCTAGTCTATTAGTTAAGGGAAAGGCGCTACTTAGAAGTAGCGCCCTAAGGCTATATTATCGACTTAAAGTCTCTACCCTATACTAAAGAATATATTATATAGCGTAAGATACCGATCGAGCTTAGAGATAAAGAGATAGGAATAGAATATAAATACTTCCTTTATAAATAGCGTAATCTAATAGCTATTTACGTTAGTTCGCTTAATAGAGGCGGCTATTACTAGCTAGGTAAATATATATTAAGCGAAACTTAAAAGCTAGGTTTAGATAGTTAATATATACTATTCTCTAAGCCCTAATTAATATATTTATGCTCTCGCTTAATTAATTATTAGTTTCGTAATTTATTTACTAATAGAGTTTTTCTATCTAGCTAGAATTTACTATTCTTTTATTTTTATCTTTTATTATAGCGGAATAATTTATAGACGCTTACTTCTTTATTCTTCCTAATACTCTCTTTACTTCTTATCTATAATATCTACTAAGAACTCATTATAATTATTATACCCTAGCTCGCTAATAAGCTATGTAATCTTATACCCTTAAGCTTTTATATTCTAAATTTAGCATAGTCTCGGAGGTAAAGATAAGCCGCTAGGGGTATAAACCTAAACCTAAGAGGTCCTTAGGGTTAGGGCGAGGAGAGCTATTGCTATATAAGATTAGTTAACGATTGCTATAGTCGCGCTTAATAAGGTTTAGTATTATAGGGAGGTCTATAGCGCTATTATATTACTTTTCCCTTACTAATATACCTCCCGAGATAGAGCCTAGTCTATAACTAGAAGAGACTAACTTCGAGGATATAATAGATAATATAATTAGAGAGATATACTATAAACTAGAGGGCGTTAATAACGACGAAGATAATAGGCAAGGCGGCTATATCTCGCTAGGCTTAGCGGATAACCTATACTTATAAGATATAATAGCCGATACTAATAAGAATATATTAGTAGCTATAGACTAGTTATAAAAGTAGAAGATTAACTATTTATTTAAGTAATATAAGTTTAAGGGTATTATCTCTAGCTATACCTTTATAGATTATATAAACTTCTAACTATATTTATTTAGAATAGTAGACTAATTTCTAGGTAGAATATCTACGCCTAAGTTTAATAGTATAGCTATGCTCGATATTATCTAAAGGCTATATATAATTAACTATAGAAGTAAAAAGTATAGTTCTATAGGCGCTAAAGAGGTAGACGAATACTATCTTACTTTCTATCTTAATTATATTAAGGTAATTAGATGCCCTTTATAGCCTATTACCTAATATAGCGAACGATTCTTCGATAATATAACTATCTCTTTCTACTACTAGTAGGCGCTATATAGCGCTAAATATAGTAAAGCCCTATTATTCGATCTTATTAACTATATATTTTAGCTAGCTACTAGCGCGAGCTAGGAGATTTAGTTCGTTATTATATATCTAGCGCGGCTAACTATATTAGCTAGTTCTTATCGAGACGCGTTATACCGCGGCAATGCCCTTATAAAATACTATACTAAGGCGCTCGCCTCTTATATTAAAGTAGTATTCCTAGCGGGCGAGCTTCTTAGCGAGGGTATTAAGCTATCTTAGGCGCTTAGCGGCGAGTAATTATAGACGATAATATATAATAAGTAGGCCTCGTTTTAAGAGCTCTTTATAGAGGGTTAGGGTAATTTTATCTTAAGATACTTATATAATCTATTCTAGATAGAGAATTAACTAGCTTTCTACGCATATAACTATAGCGTAAATATTAAGATCGAGGTAAATAAATAGATCTAAGCTCTTAAACGAGAAGCGCGTATTTAGCTAGACGATAACGAAGATAAAGAAGACGAGGGCAATAATAATAACGATAGTAGCAAGAGTAACGAGAGCGAAGACGAGGATAATAAGAGTAAGGAGGAGAGTTAGTAATAAGATAATAGGCGGACTAGATAGTAATATAGTAGTAGGTAGGCCTAAACTAGAGTATCGAAGGGAGCTAATAGCTATTATAGGATTATTAGTAGATATTAAATAGTAATAGAGGTAAAGAAGCAAGAGACTATCGAGCGATAGGCTAGGTCCTAAAGTAAGTAATCTACTAAGACTAAAAGAAGAGGCTTAGAGGGCATTCTATAGTAAAGGTCTCCGCTAGCTATAGGCTAAGTTAGAGTAGAAGTATAATCTAGACTATCTCGAGAGTATCTCCTATGCCCTTATAGTTAATATTTATTATACTATTACTAGCCTATTAAGCGAGGAGTTAGGGTAGGCTATCTATCTCTTAGTAAACTAGAATTCTCTTAGTAAAGAGTACGCTAGCTATAGAGACTATATATTCTACCTATTAGGATTCTATCCTACTTATAAGAACTTCTTATCGCGCGAGCCGCTAGCCTTCCTCTCGAGGAATCTATTAGCGATTATAAGAGATAATATAAGCTATTAGAATAAAGGCGCGGATATTCTCTCCTTTAGCTTCTTCTAGGTATACTTTAATATTAAACGATTAATATAGTATCGCGCTAGCAATCTCTTAGCTACCTAAGGCTCCGTAACTATAGCCCTTATAGTCCCTGCCTCTAATATAGCTAGCTTAGCTTAAGTTAAAGCTAAGTAGTATAAGCTTCTTTAGCGGCTAGGTAGCTAGCTAACGCTAGATAATCCGGATACCTTAATACCGTTTACTCGAGAGAGGTAGCGTATTAAGGCGGCGATCGCGGAAGAAGAGTTTATATTCCGTTTTAAGTAGGTCGTTTCCGTCTAGGTTCCTAGGCTTATATAAGGGCGGCGAAACTTTCTAAATATCCTTTAGCTAATCTTCTAGCTTATAAGGTTTTTCCTTAAAGAAAAGCAATATTATTTATATATCCTATAGCGCTTTCCTCCCGCCGTTTTCCCTAGTATTCTTATAGTATTTGCTAAGATATTCGAGCTAGCTATCGGGGAAATAAAGTAGAGATTCGATAGAAATAGTATATAAGGGCTTAGATTAGCGCTATCCGAGGCTATAGTAGCCTTAGATTATCTAGGGAACTATTACTTTACCAGGGATCTATAGGTACTTCCCTCTAAGGTCTTTAGGTTACTAAAGATAACGGAGAGCCTACGGAGGGCGGGCTAGCCTTTTATTAATCTAAGTACTTAACTTACGCCCCGCCGAGGGCATTATTAACTTAGGGCAATAGCCTAGGCTAGCGGACGACCGGCTAGTTTTAATATATATAGCCGCACTAGCGTATTACTATAGACCTATAGTAGTAGCGAACTAGCATAGCTAGCTTTAGTTTATAGAACTAGGTAAGCGATTTATTTATAGAATCTTAAGTGCTAGTCGTTTTCTCGAGGAAGTATTCTATAATTTATAGATACTATAAATATAGATATTTATAAGCTACTAGTTTAACTAAAGGCTTAATAGCGGGTTACGGAGCAGTCGCGGAGATATAGCGACCTAAGCTAGCGCTACTCTTTAGGTATAAGAGGACTATAATAACCCTTTTTATTAAAAGTAAGTTACTAATTTTATCTTATATACTCTATCTAATTAGAACCCCCGCTATATAAGGGAACGTGGAAAGCTTACTAAGCTAACTAATATACCTCTAGCTAGCTTAAGGCGCTACCTAAGGAATTAATCTATACCGCTAGGGATACCTCTTACGAGAGAGCCGCGTTAACTATAATAAAACGAGACTTTACCGAAGAGCTATATAACGCTCTTGCGAAAAGCAATACGTTAAAGGCTATAGTATTTACGCTAGTATACTCTATATAGTTTATAGTAGTATAGGCGGCGATCTAGTATATAGGCATTAACTCTATTATAAAGTATTAGTAGATCGATAGTATCGCTACCTTAATAAAGGCGAACTATATTAAGTAGATCCCCGGGCGGCATAGGTAGAAGCTAACTTATAAATAGATCGTGAGGCTCGTGGGATTAGCTATAGCGACGGAGGTACTAGCGGCTTAGCCCGGTAGCCTTAAGCATACGGCCCTAGAAGCTACTTAGCGGATACTAGAGGGCCTACCCTAGAAGAGGACGAGAAGGCGAAAGATTAACTTTAGCTATAAGATTCTATTTAAAAGCATACCTTGCTTAGTCTAGGAAGGTTTTATAAGGTTAGATAGTCTATTTAAGAAGGGCGACTAAAGGGTATTAGAGTATTATTAGCTAGCGCGAAATTACTTACTATAGAGCCTTAGGGACCCTCTTTATAATATAATATTAATAATAGTACTTATTATATATATATTATTAGCGATACTATACGTAGAGCCTAAGGAACGCGCTTTTAGCGTTATGCCGAAGAGGAAGGATCTAGACCTTTTAGCCGCGAATATAATAACGCGAATACTATAGTTTTTTAAGCTAGAAAAATTCCTATAGGATAAAGACAATAGCTCTATATTATAGATCCCCGAGATAATAAAGAAGATTAGTAAGTCCTCTTATATACTAGAGAGGTCTAATATAGCTAATACCGGAGTAGAATATAAAGGCATTAGTAATCGAGTATTGCATGCCCTTAGCTAGATCTAGGTTATTAATAATAGAGATAGTCCGCGAAATAGTAAGTCGAAACTCTTATCTATAAATAAACTCTTTACGCTTTAGAAAGAGCTACTATAGCTAAGGAAGGACCCCGATAAGTTTATTAAAAGGGTTTTCGGCACTAATAATAAAATATAGGTAAATAGGTGCTTATCTATTATTTAAGAATATTAATAGTTACGTATCGCTACTCTTTAGTTAGGCTTAATAATAGGGGCTCCTTTAGTATTATAGGTTCGTTTATAGTCTATCCTAAGACCTATAGTCTAGTACTAGAAGCTATAGTAAGATAGTAGGGCATAACTAGCCGATACTCGCTGCCTATTATTTATCCTCTGTTTCCTCTTATTCTTTTTCTTATATAGTTTATTATATATTTATCTAATTAGGTTAGCTATCTAAGCTATCTTAAGTATAAGTGCTCTTATATACTAGAACTATAATATACTATTGCTATAGTTATAGCTATTCTATATCCTACCTATTTACCTTAGGACGAATAGTATATCTATTCTTAAATTTAAAGCTATATAACCTCTATTATAGTAGGTTCGCTATTATAGAATATAATCTTCGCCTAGTATAATAGCTTACTCTAGTACGCGCGAATATCCTTGCTTTACCTATCGGGCTATACTTAATAGATCGTGAATCTTATACTAAATCGAGTAATTAAGTCTCTAATAACTAGCGCTATATAGCGTATAGTCTCTTACGCTACCTAGTTAGCTATATTAAGCGGCCTATCCCTAATTAAGTTAACTTATATAATTACGATAATATTAACGTCGAGGAGGTATCGAAGGTTTTTAGCTAGTAGTAAACCTTATTCTAGGAGGTTATAGTAGCTAATATCGATCGCGATAATTATATCTCGAATTAAGGGAGCGACTTATATCTTCTTCTTATTTTCCTTATTAGGATATTTAAGAAAGTTAAGGAGTAGATTAAGTTAAATAATAAATTAATTCTACCTAAAATATATATTAGCGGCTTCGGAAAGTAAGCTACGCGGAAGGGCTTTATTAATATAGCCTTCTTATAGGCGACTAATAAGCGTCGATACGAGTATAGCGGTTAGCTATATCTAACTAAGTGCTACGCCTACCGCGATTGGATAAGCGCGCTATACTAGAAAGCGGGAGAGGACTTTAGCGCGCTTATCAGGCGGGAGCTTATAAAGGTCTAGGCTAGTACCGCGGCGTAATATTAAGAGTACTTAGATATTATCTTCTAGGGGCGGTAGTAGCGGTAGTAATAATTCTAGTATAGTAACTTCGGTTAATGCTATAATAGGTTATCGTTAAGAATAGAGATTATAATTAAATATAGTTCTAGTAAAAGAAAAAGCTAAAGTAAGCCGCTATCCCTTGCTCTTAAGTAGTCTAGAGTAATTAGAAGCTTATAATATAGCTAGATAAGTAATATATCTTATATATATAACTAGCTAAGCTAATATATAATATATCTATTTAACGGCGGAAACGCCTATTAGATAGTATATCTGGAATATATGCTAGCGCGTGATATCCTCTATAATATTTACTTTCCTCTTACTTCTCGCCTCTACTCCTTATTTCTATCCTAGGCGATACTACTTATCTACTTTAAAAGAACTAATTTATTATAGCCTAGTCTACGTAGAGTAATTATTATTATAGAAGACGAAGCGCTAACCCTATCATAGCTGCGAGGCAAAGGCAAGGTAGACCTTGAAATCTTTACCATACAAACCTGCGCCCCACCCATGAT
>JPHH03000076.1:0-133892 GCA_000750105.3 Tolypocladium sp. Sup5 PDA-1
AAATGCGCGTCAACAGGGAGAGGCGGGCCATCTGCATCGGCTGGGTCGGCGGGGGGGGGGGGGGGGGGGCCCCGCGGGGGGGGGGGGGGGGGGGGGGGGGAGGAGGAGGGTGCAGCCTTGGGGATTTACGTGGTTGGTCTTACACTGGACCCTCGTGGAATTAATTGACGGCGGCCTGGAATCCTCCTGGGGCGACACGAACTTATCTAATCGCCAAGCCAGCCCATTCATCATCAGTTATACGAGCTTTCCTTCCCACACCCACCACCTCTTGTGCATGGAAAGTCCGGGGCAGCCATGCAACGCTGACGCGCTAATAATAGAAACGATCGCTTTCTTCTTTGGCCCATCCTTTTGTGTACAGTTACGAAGTTCACAGCCACTCTGTTGTCTTGGTGGCTGGCTGCGCTTCAGTGGCTCACGCGACACACATTCCATGATTCCACCAACACGAGGCAACTGGATCACCAAGGTAGGCCTACTTGCTCATTGACTCTGGTTACAGTCAAAGCCATGCATCATCGTAGGTAGGTATGAATTAGCCAATTTCTATAGTCACGCCCACTGCCATCATCTGCACATGACCTACACAGCCAACCAGACAACACACGTCGAGGGGTATAACACATCAACCAAACGCTTGCTGATTGGTATCAAACATCAAATCAGGGAGCACCCCCGTCCGGCTCGTACATCACATTCGTTGACGGGGATGCTCCAGGGAAGCAAGCCCATAGGCCAAGCGCTGCAAACGACGCAACAACATGCGGCCTGTCCGTCAACAGCAAATCCATCTCTTGCGTAAGGGGGGTATCATATAAATATGTTCCCAGAACAAACACGCCAGGGCGTCCCTGAATGCCAGACCCAACGGGACACCCTTCTCTGCTGAGGCAAACAACAGCAGCAGCCTGATCACTGCCCAAACCATGGCGGTATCCCAAGACCAACAACAGCATCCGTGGTGGAAACAAGAGTCTGTCAAAACACGCTCGCTCGTAATACACGAAACTGTCGAATACCATCACCCTGTAAGCTTCTTCCACCAGCTGCTTCGAGGGGTCGTGTCCATGAAGGCCGAGTTGCGGCGGCTGTGGTGACGCTCGTCGCTCCCTTCCGAGGCACCAGTCCGTCTCTCTCTCTCGCGGTCGTCGCGTCTTCGTCGCCGTCGCTGGTCATCTGCTTCATCTGCTGCAACTTCTCCGGGCGTGGCCCGACGCTTGGCTCGCCGAGCCTCGCGGCGTGCCTGCTCTTCATCATCCGGAGGTGGCGGTGCGTCTGAGTGATCCTTCACCCACGACGAGGTCCCGGAGTGCGGCCAGGTCGGCCCCTGCTTGCTTTCGCGCCGACGATCCTTGTGCGGGTAGACTTGTTCGTCTCCCGACGGCTCACCATGCCGCCGGCTGCTCCTCCGCTTCTGGCTGTCGCCGACTTCCGCGGCTTTGGCGGCGCGTCGTGCCTCTCGTCTCCGACGCCGTTCGGCCTCGTCCTCGGATGGATCATTATGCTGAGATCGGCGTCGGTCCTGCTTGGCAGCTCCGCGTGCCTCCTCTCTCTCGGCAGCAACGGCGGCAGCTTCCCTGTCCTTGCGCATACGGCGCCGCTCCGCTCTCCGGGCCTCTCGATCCTCCATGGCACGACGTTCGTCTTCTTCGCGTTGGCGGGCGGCGCGTTTCTCAGCTCGGCGAGCTTCCTTTGCTGCGTCGAGCCTGCGTGCCTCGTCGTCGTCATCGCGCTTCCGACGTCGGTCACGTCGAGCGTCGTCCTTCGAGCGACGCGATTCCTCGCTGGCCTTCTCAGCCGCATCCCGGTCGCTTCGCCTTGACTTGCGTGCGGATGCGCGAGCCTCCCGGTCAGTGTCGCCGGGCCCCGCGTCGGTGTCGAGATTGGCGTCGACTCTGGCCGACTTCGGGGTCATGAGTCCGCTGAAGAGGCCGGCGAAACCTGCCTTCTTCGACGCCGGCGCACCGCGCTTCAAGGGGGTCTCGGACGGGCCTCCGGCATCAACCATGACGATGTCGTCGTCTTGTGACCTCTTGGACCGTCGCTTCTCTCGTTTGGGAGGAGGGGCATCGGGATCGAGCGCGCCGACCATGACAATGTCATCGTCGTCCGGCGGCGTCGCCTTACGCGACTTTTTCTTGCTGCTCGATTTGTCGACGCCCAGGATCTTGGCGGCCTTTGATGACATCTCTGGCATGGGTTCTGGAGGAGGAGAGGCCAAGCCGTGCGCGTCAACCGAGTAGCGGCGCGAGGACTTGCCACTCGCACTCGTCCTTCTGTCCCGCGTCGACATGGATCTGGAAATGGGCGGAGTGCTGAACATGCCGGACAATCGGGGCTTGCCCGGCGTCTTGTCAGTCTTGTCTGCACGCTCTGCCTTGTCGGAGCCCGAGTCTTTCGACGACGTCTTCTCTGCGGACCGCTTGGACGACGACTTCTCCGACGGCTTGTCGGACTTTGACTTTGACGACTTCTTCTCCTCCTTGCGCGGTGCCGCCTGGTTCCACCGCGCCCAAGACGCCGCGTCGTCCTTGATCTTGGGCCTTTCTTTCTTCGACGGCTTGGGCTCGGGAGGAGGCGTCAAAGGTGCGTCGGGGACAGGTGGAGGCGGCGGAGGCGGCGGTGGCGGCGCGTCGTCTGCGGCAGACCTCGCCTTGCTCTTCTTGCTCTTCTTGGACTTGTCCTTTGGTGTCATGTCAACGATGCCGACTATCTCATCCTCGTCGTCGTCTGCGGGGAAGCTTCCAGGCAATTCCGAGGACTTTTGGCTCTTCTTGGACGCGATGTAGAGTTCGGCCTCGTCGACGTCCTTGCTCTTCTTCTTGGAGCTAGACTTGGCGCTCTTCTTATCCTCTTTGGGTGGTGTTGGTGCCAGCGGTGGTGGCGGTGGATCGGGGTCTGCTGGTGCGTCCTGCGCCGCCTCAAAGGTCTTGAGCTTGTCAGCGATTTTGCCTCCCACAGGCTTCCGCGTCGTCGCCTTCATTGAGACACCCTCATTTGCCTTGGAGAAGGGTGTCGTGTCCTTGCCGTCGACGGCATCTTCCAGAACTGCGGCATGAGTCAGCAATCCAATTTCGGCTCGATCCGAGAGATTGGGACGGAAGCATGGCTTGGGGGCTGGGGAAGGCTGGGGAAATGCTGGGGTAGCGCCGTAGCGTCGTCATACGGCTCCTGGGGCCACGCACCTTTCTTGTTGGACTTTTTGGGGCCGCCACTAATCCCCCAGAAGCTGAAGGCGTCGTTGGCTGGCTTGTCGTTGGCCGACAGCAGCTCCTCCACCTCCTCCGGAGTGAGCTCCGGCTCCGGCTCCGGCTCCGGGGCAGGTTCCTCCGGCGCGGGATCGGGGTCCTTGGACTTCTTCGACTTCTTCTTGTCCTTCTCTTTCTTCTCCCTCTCCCTCTCCTTTTCCTTCTCCCTCTCCTTCTCCTCCTCCCTCTCCCTCTCCCTTTCCTTCTCCCTTTCCTTTTCCTTCTCCTTCTCCTTGGACTTGGAGCTCTTCTTGGATTTCTTGGCTGCCTCGGCTTCCTCAGCCTCTCGTTGGGCCGCCTCCTCCGCGTCCCGGGCAGCTTGTTCCTCTGCTTCGCGAGCGGCCTGCTCTTCAGCCTCCTTGGCAGCCAGTTCCGCATCGACGGCGGCCTGCTCCTCGGCGCGCTTCCCCACACTCTCGGTCAGGCGGTTGAACTTCTCAGTGTCCTTCTTGGTCAACTTGCCCTTCTTGAGCTTCTTCTCTGTCAGCGCAGCGAGCTCCTCCTCCTCTTGAGCGATAGCAGCGGCCTCGGCCTCGACGCGAGCCAATTCTTCTTCCTCTTGACGAATCTTTTCTTCAGCCTCGCGCGCAGCTTGCTCTTCCGCCTCTCGCTCTTCCGCCTCCTTCGCCTCCTGCTCGAGCCTCTCCTTCTCGGCCTTCTCGGCCTTCTTCTTCTCCTTTTCGAGCTTCTTGAGTTCTTTCTCGCTCAACTTGGGCTCCTTCTCCTTCTCCTTCTTCAACTTTTCCTTTTCCTTTTCCTTCTCTGCTTCCTTATCCTTGGACTTGGATTTCGACTTGGACGTAGAAGGCTCATCCCACGAGGCAGCTTCGGGTTCTGGTTCTCCTGTTTGATCTTCAGGCTCAGTAAGGTCCATAGAAGGGGGTGTGGGGGCGGGGGGAGGTGGATCAGCCAAGGACTCTTTGCCAGATTTGGACTTCTTCGAGGTCGAAGCCCAAGCCCAGTCGTCGTTATCGACCTTGCTGTCCTTGGTCTCCTCTACAGCGTCGGGTTGGACTGTCTCACCGGTAATCTCGTCCAGAACTTCCACAGGTTCGTTCTTGGACTTATCCTTCTTCTTCTTGGTGACCGTGCCCCAGAAGTCGTCGGCGGGTTCCTCGATGCTGTCCGGTTTCCAGGAGGAGTCAGCCGTCCCTTTCTTCTTCTTGTCCTTTTTGCCGGTTCCCCAGGAGCTAAAGAAATCGTCGTCGCCGGTAGCCTCGATGGAGTCCTTGGGGGCCTCATCCGTGGATTTCTTGTCTTCCTGCTCGTCGAGAGCGATCAGGTCGGCGCCTTTCTTCTTCTTCTTGTCCTTCTTGCCAGCGGCACCCCAGGTATCCCAGAGGTCATCCTTGGCCTCTTCTACCTTGGTCTCGGGCTCCTCGGCGGGCGGGTCATCGAAGATGGAGTTCTTCTTCTTCTTCTTGTCTTTCTTGGACGTCGAGAGACTGCCCCAGATGTCGTCCTCCTCCTTCTTCTCCTCCTTGACAAGCTTGACCTCCTCTTCTTTTGTATCGTCGCCCAGGTCAGCGAAGAGGGAGGCCTTCTTCTTCTTGTCCTTCTTGGCACCCCCGCCCCAGATATCCCAGGTATCATCGGCTGGTTTGCTTGCTTCAGCGGGAGGTTCGGGTGGAGGCGACTCCTCCTTGACTTCTTCGACGACGCCTTTCTTCTTCTTCTTGTCCTTCTTTGTTCCGAAGCTGCCCCAGTAATCGTCGTCTTCCTTCTTCTCGGGTTCAGGCTCCTCTGCGGGCGGGTCAGGGACAGGTTCTGGCTCCGGTTCCGGCGGCGGTGGCGGGGGCAACTCTTCGACAACACCCTTCTTCTTCTTCTTTTTGTCTTTCTTGGATGTCGCTGTCGAAAAGCTGCCCCAGAGGTCGTCCTCCTTCTTTTCAGGCTCCTTTTCAGGCTCCTTCTCGGGCTCAGGCTCAGGCTCAGGCTCAGGCTCAGGCTCCGGATCTTTGCCCTTCTTTTTCTTGCTTTTCTTGCCCGTTGCCACGGTTCCCCAGATGTCGTCCACTTCTTCCTTTTCCTTGACTGGCTCTTCTGGTGGAGGTTCAGGGGCAGCAGGTTCAGGCTCTGGCGTTGGTTCCGGTTCATCCCAGATCGAAGCCTTCTTCTTCTTCTTGTCCTTCTTGGACGTCTTGGCGGGGATCCCCCAGATGTCATCATCCTTCTTCTCCGGTTCTGGCTCGGGGTCCTTCGGCGGTTCGGGAGCCGGCTCCGGAATTGGTTCCGGCTCGGGTTCGGCAACCTTGTTCTTGCTCTTCTTGCCTTTCTTGGTTGCCGCTGTCGCCCAGAAGTCATCAGGTTCAGGTTCAGGTTCAGCTGGGGCAGGAGACGGAGGATCAGGAGCGGGCGGGTCGTCAAGGATGCCGTTCTTCTTCTTTTTCTTGTCCTTCTTCGAAGTACCCCAGGTATCCCAGGCGTCGTCTGCCTCTTCCTTCTTCTCCGGCTCCGGTTCTGGCTTGGGCTGCTCTACAGGCTCTTCGACGATCGCCATGGCACCCTTCTTTTTCTTCTTGCCCTTTGCAGTAACCGGAGCAAACCAGTCATCTTCTGGAGGCGCTGCCGGAGCGGCAGGTTCAGGCTCTGGGACGGGTTCAGGCTCAGGCTCAGGCTCAGGCTCAGGATCATTCTTCTTGCCCTTCTTCTTGGAAGAGGTGTTCCAGCCCCAAGGGTCAGCGGCATCCGGGGTATCAGCAACCGGGTCCTTGGTCTCCTCTGTGGCGTCTGTGCCCCAGATGTTGCTCTTCTTCTTCTTGTCCTTTTTGGAGGCAATGGTGAAGCCGAAACCGTCCTCCTTGGGCTCAGTGCTAGCCTCTGGGGGCTCCTCGGTTTCGTCGAGGGCATCAAAGGTAAAGGTAGTTTTGTTCTTCTTCTTGGGCTTCGCGCGGTTCATGCTCCAAGGGTTCGAGTCGATTTCCTCCTTTTTGCCACCAGCATCGGCACCGGCACCGGCATCGCCATTGCCCTCTGCGCCGTTGCCTCCTCCACCGCCGGACCAGTCCCAAGTGTTGCCACCAGTGTTCCATTTTGTGCCCCAGCTTCCAAAGGAATTTTTGGAATCTGATGCGCCAAAATTGATGTCAACCTTGCCTGAATCGTCGCCCAGTTTGATCTCGTCGAATGCATCGCCGCCGAAATCAGCGGTAGGTATGGTCGGCGCAGCGTCCGGCTCGGGATCGGCAGTGGCTTTCTTGCCCTTCTTCTTCTTACCCTTGGCGGTTGTGAAGCTTGCCCATTCATCCTCCGGATGCGGATCACCCGCTGCGTCCTTGTCGTTGTCCTTGTCCTTGTCGCCATCGCCGCCATCGCCGCCATCGCCGCCGCCGCCATTCGCATCACCGGCTCCAGCGTTCCCGCCGTCACCCGCGTCGCCGCCAGCATCACCGCCGCCGCCGCCGCCACCGCCCTGGTCTCCGCCGTTGCCATTGGCGTCGTCGCCCTCTTTCTTTTCTCCGTCGCCCTCATCAGACCACTTGTTTGCAGCAGCAGCAGCCTTCTTCTTCTTCTTGGCCACGTTGATAATGCCTTCCAAGGAGCTCCAGTCTACTGAAGCATCAAGGGCCGGGTCCCGGAACAGATCGCTCCCAGAACGAGAGCGCTCTCGCTCGGATGTAGCAGACGCCGGTAAAACAAGGTGGTGAGTTGAGTCTGGCAATCGCTGGTGTGCAGACGCATCGGGCTCACTGGGATTTGTAACCTGGTCGTATTCGTGCGACATCCCGTAGGCGGCTGGTAGACGACGTGACCATCTTGGGGAGCAGTCTGGAACCCACAGGGGCTGGCCGGCTCGCGATGGAGGCGGCGTCGAAGGCGCGAAGGTCTATTAGATCATAAGGTTAGAATACAAAGTCTAATTCATCAAGAGTACTATGACCGGCCCGTCTCCGCAAACGCGAGCTTGACCCCGCCCTCGCACCGACGGGCCGTTGAAGCCCTACAGAGCGCGGAGGCGGTTTAAGTTCAAGGTCAAAGAGATGGCGTTGTCGGCATGCAAGCCAGCGAGGGCTTGGATTGCCGGTGCACCTGACGTGGGCTACGGAAAGGTGCGTGTAGGGTCGGCACATACCTGCGCATTTCGTCTATCAACGACCCATGCGACGGAGATGAGGCTCAGCTGAGCCCGCAGCGAAGGCTCATCCCACCCAGTCGTCGAGGAGCGGATTTTTGGGCAGCCGGGACCGCTTCCGCTCCAGCTTGCGGTGGACGCCAAAACCTCGGCCGCGGCCATTATGGAAGTTGGAGCTCGTGTGGACGCAGGCTGACGACGTCACAGTCATGGAAGCTGCCGGTTCGGGGCTCTGGAGCCGAAGAGGGGAGCGGAATCGTGTAGTTCTGGGTCGGATAGAGGAGAGGCGAGTCGCGGCGTCGGGTCGAGTCGGGAGGATCAGGCCGCGATGCCGTGAGCGGATGACTGTTGTTGGGCGTATTCGAGGAAGGGCGCGTGCGATCGAGTTGCGTAGGTAGCGATGGGACGCTTGCTGGTCAACGGATAGCGGCAGGACAAGGGGAAAAGGCCAAGTCCGAAGTCGAGGGCGCAAGCAGAGCAGAGCAGGGAGCGGGAAGGCCGAGCTAGAGCTTGCGAGGGTTGGATAAGATAGCGCAGACCAGGGGAGCGGGAGCTCGATCCGATCGATGGTGCGTCTCAATCCTCACTGCCTCTGCCTTTGTACCACCGCGATCTGCTTGTTTGCCTTCAGGGTCTGTTTCGTTTCGGTCGCGGCGGGGAATCGCGCGCCGCTGCGACTAATAAGAGCGCCTCAACAGTGCGGAGCTCAGAAACGAGAGGGTGAGGTGAAGGCGAGGTGAAGGCGACGGCGCAGTCGAGGAACCTGGCCGTTCTAAACCGCGGCAAAAATCAGGCACAACCGCCCCCGATACGTGAGAGCATGTGCGTGTGAATGGCGCAAACTCGTCCTCGGCGAGCTGAGGCGGAAAAGGGTAAAAAAAAATTGCTGCCGCCGCCGGGGGAGGACAGGCGGTGATGGGCCAAAAGAGCACACGAGGGGAACCAATGGCGCCGCTGCCCTTGCTTGGATCGTCCGACCCGAGGCGAATGTATCAGTGTCGCACCAAGGGGGATCCTTCACGCCGCGAGGTGACTGGCTGGCTGAGGGTATTGGATTAGATCAAACACACGGCGAGCAGCCAAACGGGCGATGCTGGCGGGCATGAACACACGCGCCGCACACCAACTCTTTCTTCCTGCACAGGCCCCGGGAGCAGGGCTGCTTGCAGGAGCGCATATGACGATGAGCAGAGAGGGCTGGGACTGCAAGGAATAAGAAAGGATACAAGAGAGCACGACGGCCGTGGTCGCGTACGGAGGTATTATTTGCAGCGTGGTGATGACTGGGCAGCGAGATGTCTTGTACCGATACCGTACCGACACCCATGGGGCAAGCGTCCAGCGGTCCAGCGGGCAACGAGCAAGAACGCCCGAAAAAAATGGCTGGGGGTGGGCAGAGCGGGGCCTCAGCGGGGAGAAACCGCGACCCATTGGGCCTTACCGTCACCAGACCCCGTCGGCTGGGCCAAGATGGTGTGGCCGACGTTACCACGATGAACTCTTGACCCCTACGGATACGGATATGGATGGATGGATGGATGAGCATCTGATGCGCGCGCCTTGTGACCCGATAACCGCGCCTCCGTGTCCGTATGTACAGTAGCATCTCATCAAGCTGACCAACAGGCTCGATGGGGAGTCTCCCGTTATAGAGACATGGAGAGAGTGCGTGAACGGGTGTTGGCCGACTTACACGGACGTCCGCCGTTGGGGCTGAATTCTGTGCGAGTAACAACTAGCAACCCATCCCTCCATCCATCCCACCTTGGACGTACACACAGAGCATGACTGTATCGGCCAGGATGCGTTTCCTCCCCCCCCCTGCCTTCCCGAGTCGGCCTTTGACTTGGCGTTTCTCGCCTGGAACGGGATGTGCAGTGATGCGCGCCAGCACCAGATCTCCGTCCCTACCTATGCTTTGTATGCGGCCATGGCAGGATGACATCCTGCGTTTCACGAGCTGAGACACTCCCGCCTCCCCTCGGTCCGGAAGCAGCAATTACAAGTTGCCTGCCCGTGTGTCATATCGCGTACCCTAGTCTGTAGTCCGGAGTGCGAGCCCTTATCCGAGCGCCGCCTCATTTCCTCTCGGCACAGGAATCGAGCCCTCGAGACGTCGTCTTGCGCGCTCTGTCGATGTTGATGTTGATGTTGATGGTGATGTTGCGCCGTTTCAAACTCAAACGCGCACAGCACCGCGCCGCACGTACACCTGCATGCATCGGCCTTTTCTCGACGCAAACCCACGCCAGAAGCACGCGTCGTCCCGCCGTGGAGCACCTACTCGTACGTACACTACGTCGCACCACCAGCCCAGCGTCCATCCGCCGCCAAGTGAGGTACCGATACATGCGCCGCTGGGCAGCCATGCACCGGGCGCGCAGGTATCTGGCTAGGCCGCTGGCAACAGGTGCAGCCCGTCCCGTGCAAAAGCGCAAATGCTGGAGCCGCCATCGGGAACTAAAAACGCGATGGTGGCGCTTCGACCAACCAGCCGCCGCCGTGGCTGGAAGCGGCATCGTCGACTCTGCTCACCGCCTCGAGCGTCGGGTTCGGATGGGATGCTCTGCCAGCCTGGAAAAGGCCGCAAGTTTTTTTCCGTCTCCAGTCGTGACGCACGATTCTGTCACATCCCGGGATGGCCTTGTTGATGCTTCGTCGTCCGTATATCTGTCCTCTTCTTTTCGCTTCTACCACGAGGTCTTTGTCCGGCGGTGATCCACCCAGTGTTGCGGTGTTGCCGGCTCTAGGTCGCTGCATTTGCAATCGTTGCATGTCGGGATCCTCCGAATTGCCTCGTCTGGCCCTGGCGGTCAGACCCAATGGCTGAGGCGACGTAAGGCTCGGGTCGCTGCTGTTCTTCGTAGGACGAGACAGACACTTGTTGAGGTCTCTCGTGCGCCGTCGGGACATGTCAGACTGTCTGTCTGTCTGTCTGTCTGTCTGTCTGTCTGTCTGTGTCTGTCTGTCCGTTATCGCACGGCAGCGACCCAGCCCGCTGGACGCCAATCACACCCGCGCCAGCCGCGGACATGGGCGCTGGCCGTCGGAGAGGGGCGAGGAACCGTGCGGCACGCGACATCCCAAGTGACACCCTGCTGTGGTGCCCAGGAATCGCCAGCATACCTTGAGTACCTATCTCTCTGCGAAGCTGTCTCGCAGCAAGCCATGGTGACTGCGGCGTGCAAAGCACGGCCATCCATGCAGGCCACCTAGGCCAGCGACACAAACTGCAGGGTCCGCGGGCCGATGCCGTCAACGATGCGTAACCGTGCCTTTCCGAGAGAAGCTCCATGTGTCTCGACCCCTCCTCGGGCGGGCGGGGGACCGGGAATCGGAGAACGGGCAGCCACTACGGCCCTCCGTCCCGGAGGCAGCATGTATGGGGCCCAGCCACTCGGCCCGGACCCGGGTCTCAGCCCCGCTTACGGGCCCTCCGGCGACGGCCAATCTCCACTTTCCGGTCAACGTCACCTCCAACTGCGCAGCCACACTGCGAGCGCTACTGTCCTGCTTCGCCTCGATCACCATGGATCTAGTACCTGGGATTGGGTTCTCATGCATTAGGGATACCGCGGCACTCAGTCCTGCGAGACTTCTCGTTCGGGGCAGCATGCTCGTGACGGGGGATCAAGACTCCATTGAGAGGGAGACTTCACTTGAGCTTGTCTCGAAAAAAAAAATCGACCAGTTGGGTCTGCGAGGAACTTGATGAAAATTTTTCGTGGAAGACAACTTGCCTAAAAGTAGTGGTAGCACTTGGGACTCGTAGTCAAGCTGGCCTCGGTGCACGACTCTGGCAGACCTCATCGTAGACACTGTTGATTTTCACAACAACAGACAACGGTAACAATAACAGACAGCCATCAAAGACCAGAGTCTTACGAGTAGAGCTTTCCATCCCCAGAAGTCAGGGTGAGCCACTCGGACCGCCGTTCCTTATAGTCCGTACCCTCTCGTCCAATTTCACCCCCCCCTGACCCCCCATCAGCACTGCCGCCGCCATCTCCCGATCGGACACCTCGATTCATCCTCGCCGACAACCAACGTGACAAAGCGGCACCGTGCCAGCCCATACCGTGTGGCTCAAGCACCGCTTGCCACGCGAACGAACCCCCCCCTCCCCCTACCATCACCTCAACGTCCGCGGAGTGTCCTTCCTCCACACCCATGCAGTTACCCCGGTGCGGTGGGGTGCGTCTGGTATTGCAGTTGACTATGTACGGTCCACCCGCCGTGCACCCTAGCTCTCCTCTCCATCACTTTCCCATACTCGTAGCTGGTACAGGCGTCGTCACCCGCATGGCAAGGCAGACTTTCGCCATGATCTTGAGACCGGGGTGGGAAGCTGCGAGCCAATCCTTCCCGGGCCGACGGGATAAGGGAGGGCGTACTCTGTACAACTCAGCAGGTTCACGACTATCCACAATGCCACAGTACCGAAACCGGGTCGCCAGCGCATATGCCGGAACCGCGTCACTCACCGTCTGACTCCCATCTCCACACCACAAGGACGCACGCACGCGAGGGTCCCCTGGAGGAGAATGTACGAGTATTGATTCTACGGATACAACGTGCACGTTCAGGGAGCATGGACAAGGGGCCAGGCCAACGTAAAGTCAAATCTCCGGCTATTGCCAACAAAGGTTCCCTGTAATGCAGAGCCCAAGCCATAGTCTGTCGATTTTCGCGCCAAGGCGTGTGGGTTCTCCATAGGGCTGGAGAATAGTTGTAGCAGTTGTGGTTGGCCCCCCTGTGGCGTGCACACCTATGTACGTGTCTTGGTGTGTCCATCCATGTCTCCGGCGGATTCGTGGCTACCTTCCCACAAGAGTTGTATGTTTCGAAAGCGGCCCCGCCTCCCAGTTTGTAATGTCGGTCTGGCGAGACAACCCCATCAAAGCTTCGGCCAAGGGTTGTTTGATGGTTTCCAAACCTCTTGTGATGAACGAAACGCGGTGTCAACCTATCAAGCTTCATGACTCTTGTCAAAATCTGTCACATCAGGGGGAAAACAGGGGTAGAGAGGCCTACGAGAGCGGGTCTAACGTGAAAAGAAAACATCAATCCAGTGTTTCTCATGACTCGTCCCGATGGCGACACGTTTGAGCCATCAATATTGGCTTGGCCTCGGTTTTTCCCTCACGAAGTATTTCCGCGAGCGAGGCAGTCTGATGACGTGGCTAGGGGTGATCTTTGTCAAAAATCAGATTCAAGGCCCTTTGTGTGAAGGCTTGGTATCTAGCGCGCAAAACCTAGTCTATCCTCCGTTTTCATCCTGCCGGAATTTGCCCATGAAATCAAACTGATGAACCAATCGCATGCTAGTCCTCGACCTCGTAAATCAAGTGTTCCCAACGATTCCGTAGTAGCTCCCCGGAACGTCATCGTGGTCTGTACATCCAAATCCTGGCTTGCAAGAAGTGATACTCTCGGCCAAGCAAGAGTGGTGACCCTATCAACCTAGCGCTGGCGCCTCCGGCGACAGGAGATTATTCAAAAAAGAGCATGAATAACAACAGACACGAAGGATAACAGAGCGGAACAGCGGAATGCCCTCGCGGACATCCCTCAGCGACCGCCAAAGTCACTGGCGTATCCCATCTCGCCAAAGTTCTGGCTCATGCCCCCATCGCCGTATCCTGTGCCAGGGCCACTCACGTACCCGCCGTCGTCGCCTTCGTCGTAGTCACTAGCATCGAACGAAGATCGACCGCTCATGTCATCGTCCATAGCACCCCCCGCGTCATGCTGGGACCAGTTCATCTGAGCCAAAGCAGGGTACTGGGCCAGCAGCGCGGCCGGCAGTGCGTAGTTGCCGCCCGTGTCCATGGGGTACCCCGGCGCTGGATCCATGGCCATGGGCTGTGGAGCCATGTTCTGCGCCATGTTATGCTGCATGCGCTGCTCCTGCCACAAACGCTGCCGCTCTATCATCTCCTCGTCCAAAAGGGGCTTGATGCAGATACGGCCAGCTTCGGATCGGAAGTGGCGACCTAGGGCATCGGCACGAGCAAAACGTCGGCCGCAACCCCATTGGCCACCCGCCTTGAGATCGCCTTTGCACACGAATTTCTTCTCACCAGAGTGCAGGCTCTCGTGTCGTTTCCGGTCGTGCTGCCGGGCGAAAGCCTTGCCGCACACGGTGCAAACGAAGGGCCGCTCGTCCGTGTGCGTCCTCAGGTGAGAGCGCAAGTTGTACGCTCTCGTAAATCGTTTGGGGCACAGCGTGCATTGGAATGTCGCGGGGTGCTTCTGCACACGCTTGGAGGCTCCAGGGTCCTGGCTATTTTGATATTCAGGATCCGCTAGCCGCAGGGCAATGACGTTGTTCGGCACGGCAGACGTAGACTGCCTTCGTCCTCGCGGAGACGAAGTCGCCTGTCTGTCCAGGGGCGATAGTGAGCGGGACGACTCTGCTCGCGCAGCTAAGTCAGAGCCGGCAGAGGGCGAAAGGCTGCTGGAATTGCTCGGCCTGCCAATGCCGGCGCCGCCAGGATGGAATGGATCAGTAACCGAACGGGGACGAGACTTTGGTCGGCCTGAGAACATGTTAGTCTAAGCACCCGGGGCAGAAATATTCGAAGTTGCAGCGGCATACCCCGATCTGGTGGTGTCAAAGAGTCTTGGTCCATATGCCCCTTCGATGGCTCGAAGGCGCCAGGCTTCGCGTTGCTCGGTGCGAAGTCGATGTTGATGGCGGGAGGGGCCATTTGCGACATGTCGCCTCCGCCGGGGTGCTGCAAGGAAGGAAACGTGTCGTTGCCGGGATGGATACCTGGATAAGGTCCATAGCCAGCGCCGGGAGGCGCCAGACCAAAGCCCGCTTGATGCATCTCGGGCAACTGCTGCGGGTCGATGCGGGGGCTGATAGCCGGGCTATGAGAAGGGCTTCTGCCGTGGTGGCCTTGGCTGTTGTCGGCGATACTGAACGCCCCAATGCCGAGGACCTCTTGGTAGAGACTGCCGTCCGACGCTCTCTGCAGGGGCGAGTGACCACCGTGGTCGTCGAACGTGTCAGAACTAACGAGGTTGGGCGATGGGGAGACGGACGAAACGTCCGAGTATTCAGAGGGACTGCGGCGATGTCCCCGGAACTGGGGTTGGGTCCAGTCGCCTATCTGGCTCTGGAGAAGGGCGGCTTCCGGTCCAAGGGAGACGTTCCTAGAGTGGCCTCCGGGGGGCGAAGAGAACTGATGCTGGCTGAAGGAGGGCGAGTGTTGGGCAGAACCCGGCTGGTGACCGTCTGGCTGGAGCAAGTTTGGCGGCGTTGGTGAGTGGTGCGACTGGGGCGAGGTTATGCTATGGAGGTCGTTGGGACTGAGGCTCGGCTGCTCGAAGAGCGGGGCGTTGAAGTGGTCACCCTGGCCTCCCGAGGAGGGGAAGAGGGAAAAGTCGCCGTCGTTGAGGTTCGGGGACAGGTACGCTGTCGACTGCGACTGCGAATCGAAAGACAACGTGGCGGCGTCGGTGCCTGGGCCGGAGGGCGGCTGCTGGCCGAAGGAGGCGCTGGGGTCGAAGACGGCCGGGTCGGTGAGGTTGGGCTGCGTGTAGGCCTGCTGCGGGGGCTGCTGCGGATTGAGGAAGTCGGCGGTGGCGCCGAGGGAGTCGAAACTGGTATCTGCGACTCCGGCAAAGGACTGCTGGTGTTGTTGGTGGTGGTGCTGATCCAAGCCGAGGCCAAGTCCAACGGATGAGGTGTCCGTCCCGTAGGTGCCGGAGGACGGCGAGTGCGACGGTTGGTTTATATCAAGCTGCTGCTGGTGCTGCTGGGCCTGGCCGGCCGACGAGGACGGCGACCGGCCGTGGTGGGCCTGTTGATCCATGATGCTGGAGCCGTCGCGGTGAGGATCGCGAGGCAGATTTCCCAAGGCAGCCTCCTGGCAGCCAAGGGGGGTTGCCGAAGGGGCTGTGCACCGGGACAGGTGATGCAATGTACCGGGGCAGGCGCCCTATCAAAGACCTGGCCGCGTGGAAGTGGTGTGAGTCGAGACTCTGCAGCGAGAGCCCCGGTTTCAGAAGCCTCTGCCGGGGAACGATGGGGATGGGGTGGGAGGTGACAAGAAGCCTTGCCGCTGGCGCATGTACAGTGTACGGGTGTATGTAGCAGCAGCAGCACGGAGTATGTGCTTTTGTGAGGGCTCCCGGGGCAAGGCGAGGTGTGTGTGGACTTGCGCAGATTAACGTCGGGGGAGGGAGGCGTGGTGTTAAGGTAGGGCTGGGTCGTCTTGTCGCGAGTGAGGTTGGAGAGTTGGGGATGATGATGACTGGCGTGGCTCGGTGAGTGACAAGTGAGGGGGGAAACGTCGGGGGAATTAAGGTACTTGGGGGCCGCGCAGAGGCACGATATGGGGTACCTGGGCGTGTCGCGAGCGGCTAGCGCGGGCGGAAGTCACTCCCAACTTGGGCCCCGTACTCGCGGCGGCGTGGCCCGGCGTCCAATGGCGCCTAACCGCCAACCGTTCAATCGGAGCCGCCGACCGATGAGGCGGTGCACCGCACGAAGACACGCGCAGGGTCCAGCCAGCCAGCGCAGCGTCAGAGACAAATGGGGGGCTCGAGACGCGCTCGCGCCAATTTGTCGATGGAGAGGAACGAGGCGGGCGGGGCCAGACAGAGGCCACGGACGGAGACTGGAGGGGGAAAAGGGGGACGGGACGTCTGACAGAGACAGGCGATGACGACGCCGGCAATCCTTTTGCTGGCGTGACTCGGTGCGGGTGTCCGTTCTCGACGATGATGGGCAATGCAGGAGATGGAGATGGTGCGTGTGGCGGCAGTGGACGGAAAGGCAGATCACCTTCTGGCGCCGCACAGTGCCCAGGTGGGCTGCTGGAGAGAAGAGCGGGTACGCGAAGTGGGTGCCGTGTTGGTTGGCCTCGACGAATGCCGTGTTGGTGAGCAGTGAGCAGCGAAAAGCTTCCTCTATCCTCCGCGGACACCCGACGGCGGTGGTGGTATGGCAGCATCCACAGATTCTACAGGTCGTTGAAGAGGATGGAGGCTGCCGAATAGCTACCTTGGCTTGGCTTCCTGCAAAGTGCGAACTACTGTGGTTCCCGTGTCCCGTACTCCGAAGTAGCGGCATCCATAGGTACGGACCACATGCTTCGTGGGCATCTCAGTACCTTTGGGCCCTGCCAAGAGTTCCACGACTCGTCTATCTCGCACCTTAAACGGCTAGCCGTCGATAGCTCTCGTCGATGCTCTCGAGCTAACTCGTATCAGTCAATCGAGGTCCGGCCGTACCCTGCCGACCTTCAACTTTCAAGGCTTGCCCATGCCCTGTCCACGGAGCACAAGCCAGCGCTCCCGTCTACAGGGCCGCATCGGGGTAAAAGCTGGCACGCTGGTGCGTCGACTGGGCAGTCTGCCTGACGAGGCATATTGCCCCATCGGGCAAGCCAACCTGGGACCCTGTCCGACTGCTCCGCAGACCGCCCGGAAAGCAACCGAGCGGTGCCGTTCTCGAACCTCTGATTCTGATCAATCTTGTTTGGTCACCTTCCAACCGTTTCAACGATGGCGATGGCGATGGCGTCGGGTCGTCTGCGTTTCCTGGTACCGAGAAGCCCGTAGGTAATGCGGCCCCGTCGACGCTCGCGTTCCTCGCCAGTGAGGCCGCTCGCTCGCACCTCGGAGGGCGCACAACTGTCAACGAGCGCGAGTGGTATCCAATATTGCGCCAAAGCTAGCAGAGGCAGACAAACTGACGGCATGTTTGCTTGTTCCACGGCATCTCAGCTCTCGCACTGTGGTTGTGCCGCCTCTGTTGATTCGTCGTCGGCTGTCGCCTTACATGCGAGCAAACGCACCCGCCCATCCATCCACCACAAAGCAGGCAAAAGTTACGGATACCTGACTTTGAATTCCGCCGGACGGACGGACAATGCGGACCACCTCACCGACCGAATGTCCGCTCGCGCTGTTGATTAGTTGCTTTACGTACCTACGGAGTAGTCCGTACTCCGTACTGTAGTCCGTATGCGCTTGTACTTTTGCTATGGCGCAAGCCCATCCATACGAGACCCACCGAAGGAGCTAGTCTCTCGAGGCCATCACCGACAAGAGACTGCACCGAAATGAGACTCCAAACGTCGACAACCAACTGCACGCGCGCATGCACGCAGATCCAGCCTCGCCGTCAATGCGCCGGCGCCGGCGTGACAATCCAATTGCAGCCCATCCAACTTATTTCCGGCCGCGGTGCAGAGTCAAAGGGACGGGAGCCCCCAACGCTACCTCGGGAGGCGTTGGATGTAAGTTGGGGGTGACGTACCCCTGGCCCTCAGCCACTCGGCAGCCTCCCGAGGCGCGTTGAGGCGCCCTCACTAAACCTCCAGCAAAGCCACGATTGAGGTGACCTCGAGCGCTTGTGTCTCCAACAGCCCTATGGCATCCGTCCTGTGTCCCAGGTTGGCAGTTCATGAGCATGCGGGCCCAAAAATAACACCCTCCTCCTAGCCACCCCCAATCCTCCTCCTCGTGTTCCCCCTGAACTAGGGCTGAATATACGACAGGTTAAACTATAGCAGAAAGCTTAGCTGCTGCCCCACGAACCGACAACCGTCTGCACGGGGGACGCGTAAGACGGCCATGGCCATGTTGGTCGTCGCAGGTCTGTAGCCAAAGGACCTGCAGTAGTTGACGCTGTCGTAGAAGAGCTGTTTTTAGAACGACAGCATCATGTAACAACGCCGCTGATATCAAGGTGCGCCACGCGATCAATGGCTTCGGCGATTCCTTGATGCAAGCTTGCATGCAACTTTTTTACAACCCATCGGGCAGGTATGCATGACACGTCAGGTCTGTAAGATGAAGCATGAGGTGGGTTATTTGCCGTCTACTCCGTACCCCCCCGTTCATCCCCATGGCCGAGAATGCCTTGCAGCGCTGCAGAGCTCGCTTCATCTGTAACCCGGTACATTTACATCCTCTAACTCTATTCAGTCATATCTAGACATCGCACGTGTCTCGTCTTCATCTCTTCTGAGCCTTTGAGGCCTCCGGTCGTCTTGAAAGCAAACATGTTCTTTCCGAAACAGAGCTGAGAATTCCCGCCGCCGAAACAATGCCCTCTAGAAAACGCCCAACACCCAGAAACGCCAGTTCTTATGCCGCTCTTCAAACACTTTTATTGTACAACAACAAACCCGTTTCTGCTGCCGGAAACGAGGTCGGTAAACATAGGAAAGTTGGTGCAATGGCAAGGACAAAGTCGCGTCCAGTTGACCGTTGACAGTCATGTCGACAGATTTAGATGACCTCGGATCGCTCGTAGCCCGCGGGCTTGAGACTCGGCTTGGGCACTTCGCGGTCCTTGAAGGTGCTCACAAACGGATTCGGGTCCTCCTTCTGGTTGAGGTTGCCGAGGGTGTGGTTGACGCCGCGGTGGCCGGCCTCGTCGGCTCGGATGTAGAGGATGAGGTCCTTCATGGTGCGGTTGCCTTCTGGCATGTTCCAGTACTGCGCAAGAGTCAGCACAACGGTTTCCTCTCACACATGCGCGCATGGCAGGCTCAAGGTTTACTCACCCCGATGGCAATGTCCGGGATCTGAAACTTGGGATCAGCCCACTTGGGCAGGTGTCCCTCGTCGATCTCGTGAAGGGCGCGCGTGTATGTGTGGACGGCCTCCTCCTCAAGGTAGCCGACGAAGCGGTGGACGACCTTGGGGTGGAGCAGGTAGGCGATGAAGAGGCTGTTGAAGAAGACGCCCTGGGCGCCGATGATCATGAGCTTCATGAACCAGCCGGGCTCGCACATCTTCATAAAGGTCAGGAGGTGCATGCGCTCGTTGTAGCTCTCCTCGAGCAGCGTCTCGATCCAGCCGTTATCGCGCTTCATGCGGCGCAGGCTGTTGAGGTGGCGGAGCATGCCGCCCACCATGCCGGGGACGCCGGCGATGCTCTCGAGGAAGACGAAGCGGATGAGCTGAGGTGTGTTAGTCGTGGTGCGGCAAGATATTCTGGCGTAGGATGAGGAACCTACCCATTGGGCTTCCGTCAGCGGCTTGTCGGCCACGACGGCCGTCGTCGGGTGCTTCTTGTCCACCTGCTGCGCCCGATCCATGCACGTCGCCTTGTCCATCCAGAAGCGCGCAAAACGCACAATCTTCCACGCCGCCCAGTCGCTAAACGTCCGCGGCGGGCGGTGGTCGGGCACGACCGACGTCATCTCCTCCATGGTGTAGCCATGGTGCGGCCAGGCGGGCGTCGTCTTCTGGATGTGAGGCGTGTCCTTGGCCGGGAAGAAGTCGCGGAGCTGCGTCGCGGGCGTCGACGAGAAGTGCCGCGGCGAGGAGACGGCCTGGTGCTGATGGGCGCAGCATGCGAGTCTCAGCCCGAGGGCATACTGGGAATGGCTCCCGAGGGCGGCGGCTCGCGCGAGCTTGACCGCGTGTCGTGAAGCCTGGGTGCGCGTTTGGGCTGTGGTGGAGATCATGGGTGAGGCTGTTCCCTGATCAATTCGATTGATGAGATGTGTATGTGTGTGTGTGTATGTGTGTTCAAGTTTAAATAGCTGTTGCTTGTCGTTGTCGATGGACATGTATGTGCGTCTTCGTGACGCTTGACGGACCAAGGCTTCAGCCGCCTTATGTACCAGCTGCAAGGATGCCCGAGCCTCACATGCGAATTATGACGCCGGGGCTACCACGGCCAAGACACTGGCCGCCATTGGCATTCCTCAGGGCACGGGGACAGGCAGGCAAAGAATTCAGGCCAATATTGCCAAGCGGATTGCTACACACGAAGACAGACCGGATTTCTGGCCAAGGCAAGACAAAAGAAGCGCTGGGGCTGACCTTCCAGGGCTCGTCGTGCGCTGGTGACGGCCGCTGCATCGGGATGTTTCGGGATGTGCTGACAGCGCCGTCGCGCATCCCGTACGGTTTTCGACTCAGCCAACGGTTCGCCCTTGTCCTGTCAGCACCGACGGGCGGCCGGAGCGAAATCTGTGAATCACGCGCCACTGTTTAGATGGACCCTGGGTCTTTTCGCGCACATTTTGCGTCGTTTCCTGCTCTTTCTTGATGGAGACGAAGAAAACGGCCCGGTGATGAGGCAGTCCTGCGGTCGCCGACCAATGTCCGCTGCGATATCCACGACGGGACGGATATGCTTCCTTGCGGAGGTTTTGCAGTGGAGCCCGTGTCCCGGCCGCTCGGCGACCAATGCGATGCAATGCTATTGTCATAATCTACGTAGGGCTGGCTGGCAGCACGATGTCGTCATGGCACCGAGATGCGAGGGTACCTATGGATGCCCTCAGGGAGGGAAGAGGCATTGGTAACGGCTACGAGTACGCACTAGTCCACAGGCAACATAATCAAGAGAACAACAGTCCGAACGGAGTAGCTCGACCACCTCGCCAAGGGCTGTCAGCTGCCGCAAGCCGTCAGTCCATCTCCGCATAATAGAGTTTTTGCAGTACCTCGTTTACAGGTACGTACTTGCACCTCCACTGCTTTTGGCACTGCCGTCTTCGGCCGGAACCTGTCAACACCAAAATCTGCCGGCCCACCACGCCGAGTCAAGTCCGCTCCGATCCGATCCAAGTAACAGGGCACTGCATCGTACTAACTTGATGACTCCGCCAACCAGGGACGCTTTACGAAGCATAAACTGACTCATTTGCGCATATTGCAGCTGGCAACGCCGGGTCCAAGACCTTGGGAACCTTTTGCTTCACCGTAACGTGGGCTGTTACAGGTGGACTACGTCCATTCGAACGGGAGTGGGCGCCTTGCTATCCGTACATCCCGGAAACAATCAGCAACGTTCATCATCAGCCCAGCGGATCGCACACTTACCGCTCTAGCTGTGTCAGTCCCATGATCCACATGCCGTTGACTAAGACTATGCGCGCGGCGTCGTACAGCGCCATGCGGGCAGTCATCAAGAGCTGCTTCAGGTGGAGGTCTTGGGGCGCTTCCAACCACATATATCATATGGTCAAACTCATGCCTCTCATACTATACAAGTATATATTAGTTTTCAAGTGAGCGAAACATCTCCGCTGACTGTGCGAGGGCAGCACAAAGGGGTAAATGAGGCGGCAACCTACACGACTGAGGAGTTCGCAGATGTCTCGTGTGAGGTACAGAGCAGTGCCATCCGCTTCCTGGATATTTCCACCGTCAGTAACTCTCAGGAACACAAGGGTAATTCTGCATAACTGACAAGATCCGTGGTTGGCTGATGTGTAGGTAAGTAGTTGCGATTGCTCAACCATCTATTGTTCCGTACCATGCACTTCGATGTGGGGTCGTTCGTGAGGGCGGTCGTGATCTCATGTTGGCTCCTCTACAGCCTCGCTCTGGCAGGCCCACGCAAGTCAACACAGACCCCTGCCGCCGCTCTCAACGACGCCCTCCGCGACTTGAACATCGCCCGCAGCGTCTCCGTGCCGGCCTCGACGCAAGATTGCCGGACACAATGGGCGGTCCTGCGAGCTGGCTCTGCTTCGCCCTTGGAGACACCTTCCGACAGCCCACGACCCATGCTCCAACGGCCACGTCGCGATTCCAGCTTCCGCCGAACCTACGATGAAATAGCACCAAGAATAATACGACTCCGCCACCAAGATGCCAGGTGTTGGCGTACGAGCCCTAGCTCGTAATGTCTTCTTCTATGATATTAGATATCCCTCCACTGTTATTGGCCGTTTGGTCCTCACTCGCAGTGTTACCAACTCCAATTTCTACTCCATGATCGATATCCTTCCCGTGCTTCTTCCAGGCAACTGTGCTATCGGTACCGACGGTACCGTTACTCTCACCGATGAAACCCCTCTACTCCGGACCATATCGCATTCCGGGGGAACTTGAACACGGGCTCTCACGGAGCAAGTACCCAACGAGATCAACGTTGCGTCTTAACGAAGACAGAAAACCTTGATGCTGGGCTTGGCATTAGGACTTCTTTCGAAGTTGCACGTATCTTCCCTCTTGCTTACGAAGGGTTTTGGATCGACCATAACCATGGCCGTTGGATTACTCTCCCGCCAAACCAAGGAGGGACGATCATCTCAGTGCAAATGGCCTACTTCTCTTCGCCAGACAGGCCGATGGCAAGTGGCGCTGTTTCCGATTGCGCGTTTTTGCACGGTGTGCATCCTCAAACAAGTATTTCGAGCTCCTCTGGTTGTGCGACGTGCACTGTCTTGCAAGGTGGCCTGTAACTGTAAGTTGTCATAGGAGCCTGGGTTGGGGGTTGGGCATCAGGCGCAGGTCGCTCAGGGTACTTTGTACAGGGCCATGGCTCAGCGTACATACGGAGTACCCCAGTTGATAATGTCCTTGGTGCCCAATGTCTCAGAGACAGCTTGGATCTCTTAAACAAGAGACCGCTCAGTCAAGAGCAATGCTGAGAGTTTGGTCTCTTGTGGGTCAACTGCCAGGTTTGGCATCATGAGGACGGGGGCGGGAAGTAGAGCAATCTCGCTCTTCCCAGTCAGCAATGACGCCTACGAGTGCCGCTTCTGTCCCGACAACTGCAGACCTTGGGCGAGTTGCGAAAAGTGATGTGTATCCATCTGCGCTACTCCGTACACCAACCGTGCTCCACAAACAAATTTGGCAAATTGCCCACGTAATGGGACGCAAGGGGCGTTTTGTGCGCGAGTGACTCAACGCCTGGCCCGACCTGGCAGGGAACGTGCATCACATGCAACATGGATGGCTGCTCGACATGCATCCCGTCGGGCCCAACGCAACAAGCCGCTGCTACGTGCAAGTGACAGCGCCTGTGACGTCGGGGCTAAACATAGCCTGCAAAGTCGCGCGCTTCGGGTGGCTCCCTGGCCCCTCGTGGGCTGCTACTGTATGTACGAAGTACGAGTACGTGTGACTCTTATCGTCGGGCAAATCCGTGCAATCAGATGGCGGGGAAGCGGTTGATGATGAGTCCATCAGAGACTCAGAGTGACTCTGGAAGTCGACGGGGTGAAACCCTGGACATGGACACAGACAGGTGCTCGTACGCGAAATTCGGCCCCCATCATGTACCGCATTTGGAAGCGAAAGGGGTCAAGAATGTCGAGGACAAATGAAAAATTCAAAAGGGAGCGAGCGCTGTGCCACTCCCGCGTTCCCGCTGTCAGCCTGAAGCCTGGCCTTGACTCATTACTATTGTCTCCCTTCCTGCCTGACACCAGCAAAAGCTTCTCTCCCTCCCTCCTTCCCGCTGTAGCGCATTCCCTCCCGCCTGCGTCCCCGCGACTGCCCCCCCCCCTTTCTCCCGCGCGAAACCGCACACAGAAAAAATCCTCTCCACCAAAACCTGTTCTTTTCTCTCCCCGACTTTCGCGAACCTACCACTTCCACAAACCCACCCGCTTGCGCCCTTCAACACGTCCATCACGACGAAGCAACGCCTCCGACTGCACTTGATAGCCCGCAGACTTCGCTTTAGACGCAGAGACGCACCAACCGTTCCCGACCTGACATCATGCCTGCCCGGAAACAGTGGGGTAAGCATTCAAACCACGCGCCTCTCCCCCTTGGGCGCGCGCAGAAAGCATGCGCTTCGTCGCTGTAGATCCGGGCCTGCAGATTCAGATTCAGATTCCCATTGTTTGCGCGATGCGCCTCTGTGGAGACTGACTGCATGGCATCCTGGGATTCTGCTAGCACATGCCGCTTGTTCCTGTGCCTGCTTGCATGGATTGCATCTCGCTGACCGCTACTTTGCCGCAGACGAAGAGGAGAGCGACTCCAGCACGCCTCCCTCCTCTCCTCCTGTCACTGCCGTCCGCCGACGCCAGTTTGGCGACGAAGAAGATGATAGCGATGTGCGTTACCGCTCCCTTCTCGTCAGGGTGGCCACAACCGACTGACCGATCCCGCAGGTTCTCGACTCTTGGGATGCCGCCGAGGACTCCGAGGTAGAGCGCGAGAAGGAGCGCAAGGCCACCGAGGCCAAGGCAAAGGCCGCCGCCGAGGCCCTCGCCAACAAGAAGTCCAAGGCCCAGCGCGTCGCCGAGCACCAGGCCGAGCGTGCCCGTCGCCGCGCCGCAGGCGAGGAAGAATCCAGCGACGAAGAAGAGACCGAGGCTGAGCGCCGCGAACGACTCCGCCGCACCGAGCAGGAGGCCGACCTCCATCACGCCGCCGATCTCTTTGGCCAGGTGGGCATCAACAGCGGCCGCAAGGCTCCCACCATCGGCGCCGCCGTCGTCGTCGACTCCAAGGACCCAACCAGCACTGTCAACCTTGCCTCGCTGCCTCTGTTCAACCCGCAGACCAAGAAGCAGTTTGAGCAACTGCGCACCACCATCGCCCCCATTGTCGCCGGCAACAACAAGAAGGCCCACTATGGCCTCTTCCTGGAAGAGTTCGTCAAGGACTTGGCCAAGGAGCTGTCGAGCGACCAGATGAAGAAGGTCGCCAGTGCTCTCACCCGTCTCGGCAACGAGAAGATGAAGGAGGAGAAGGCTGCCGAGAAGGGAGGCAAGAAGTCAAAGGCCGCCAAGACCAAGGCCACGCTGGTTGCCAGCCGTCCCAACACGACGGACACGACCACCTACGAGGATGATGCTTTCGGAGAGTAAGTTGACCTGCTTCTTGTCCCATCCGCCTGACCTTTGTACTGACTATTTGACAGTGACGACTTTATGTGAAACAGCCAATCGAGACAATCGCTTTTGCTGCTCTCCCGTCTCATCGCCAACACATCGATGTTACCGGGCCTGGGCCACACATACGTCTGTTGCCGTTCCTAGCAAGATTCCCAACCCCCCTTCCCGAGCGACCATGTCGCAGTCAGCCCCATGAAGGCCCTGGCGTCTGCACACACCAAGACGCCAGCTCGACGTCGAGTCCAGGTTCAACACAGGCGATGGGGCCTTGGATCATGGGCCTGGGGATGGGGGTTGCTGGGGGCACGATCGACGGTGGTTGCTAATGGTGGAGGTTATGGACGAATCCAGTCTCGGCGTTAGGGATAACGACTACAAGTCGGTAGAATGTTTTCCTGCTTTTTTGCACCTGCACTCTGTGTTTGGGACGTAGACACGAACATCGCGAAGGGTCTGGGAGCGTCGCAAACAAAAAGGGGATATGTGCCCAGGATTAGAATGCAATGCAAGCAACTGCCTGAATTTTATACAGATGAATACTTCCTATATCATAAACGGTACACATGGAGATACTTTATTAATCTGATACTCGTTTCAGCGTAGGATGCAGCGTGGGTATCAATCATATGTGAACCCGCTCTTGAAAAGGACAACATGCCATGCCAACATGTCGACAGCCAGCAACGCCTCCCAAATACACAAAGGCCCTGCCAGATGGCCCCATTTCCCAACGCCGTACTTGAAGCTGTAGTACTTCGTACACGCTCCCGTCCCGTCATTATAGCGCCATTACCGCAGTATAAGCTCACTTTACAAATGCCAACCAAAGAGTAGAGAGACCGATTAAAATGTTTGGGGCGAGCAGGGCGGCTCCGTGACTCAAACCACATTGCCAGCCATGCCCATGAACAGCGCGTGTACGGCCAGGGACAGGGTCCAGAAGCCGACCTTCTTGAAGCGCCGGACGCGGCTCTGCTGGTCCTCAACGTCCTTGGCAAACGCCTCGTACGTCTCGGCCGACGCGTCATTCATGAGGCCGCAGTCGAAGACGGTCCAGCTGCCGTCAAAGTCGCCCGTCCGCTTGACGATGCGGCAGGCGATGGGGATGTACGTCTTCTTGGCGTTGATGTAGGCCACGATGGGGCGCACGAGGGCCTGGTTGACGTAGGAGATGTCCCGCGTGAAGAGGGGCACGGCGGCCTTGACGTCGTTTAGGTGTATCCGCATGTCCATGATGAGGTAGCGGCGGTCCTCTTCGCTTTGTTCGTTTTGTTCCGGGTGGTCCTCCTCTGCCGGCTGCTCCTCCGGTGCCTGCCCGGATGCTTCTGACAGATGCCCCGACCGGAGAATGTCGGGTGCTGTATCGGCAGCGCTTTGAAGGAAGCGGGCGCGGTTCGATTTTACTGCTTCTTCAAGCTGGTCGTAAAAGTCCGTCATGACCTTTGTGATGCCCTCGTCGCTGTCGGCCGGGAACATGACGTCGGCTACAATGTCGACGTTGCCCTCGTATATCCATCCAAACGGGCCCTCGACGCCGCAGTTGAGATGGTCGATTTTCAAGCCGTCTATCCTGAGCCTGCTAAACTTCTTCCATGCATTTGGCTGTCCCAAGCCCATTATGGCACCCTGGTCTTGATTTGACACGATGCCGTGTACTTGCCGCGGGTGTATCGTGAAGAGCGAGCCGTCGAAAGACCCGGACATGTGGTTGGCAGACAAGAAGTCGTAAAACAGCCACTGCTTCCGCAGCTGAGGGAGCTCGCAAGAGTAAATGCTGACAGAAAATGGCCGGAACCCGTCGGGTTGGTGGATGGTCAATAACAGGTCCTCGAGTTTGAACGACTCAATCTCAAAGTCTCCAGGTTCGTGCTGGTGGCGATACGACAGAGGGTCGATCTGCTCGAGGGGCCAGCGCACCGAAGTTCGGTCCAAGACCCCTCTGACACCGCTAACTTCGACGTCTTTGAGCAGCCCCTTGCCGTTCCACCAGTTGAGGAAGGACAGCGTGACGTTGACGTTCGCAATTGTCACGTCAAATTGTGTGTAGTTTCCATCGTCTTCTACATCAGCGGAGCCGGCAAGTTGTGCTTGTCGCCCTGCGGCAGCAACAGCGGCCTCGTCGGACGATCCCTTGCTGACAGATGACTCGACTTGGCCCGGTCGTCTCGAGACGAATACATTGCGGAAGGCAATGACGCCATTCTTCCACTTAGGCACAATGGCCGACTCAAAGACGACGGTAACACCGGCCGATTGTGTCAAGTAGTCTCCAATCCACTTCGCCAGGGTTTCTGAGGACTGTCAGTACGCCAGCATGACCCTGCAACATGGGATATAAAGCTTACCTTGTGCGAAGACGGTATTGATCGAGAAGATGAGGAGGGAGAAGAAAGTCGTGGTCCCCACGAGGATCCATACGAGATGGCCGAGCATAAACCACGAAACAAAGGCTCCCCATTCATCAGCGTTCCATGGTCTCATGCTCCTGATGGACATCCACTTAAAGCGAACCCTGACTCTGTCCCAGAATCCGTTTGCTGCGGCCAGAAGCTCCTCTTTTGTTGGCCGATGTGGCATTTTCGGCAAATGCAAGTATTTAGACACGGACGATGCTATGGACTCGGAATCGCCATCGTGGCTGCTCGTCTCCCCTCGGTCGACTGGGGAAGTGGACTGTGGAGACTGGTTGCTTTTGACATGCTGTGCCTGTCCAGTTTCGCCCGAGACTGGTGTCGAATTCTTCCCTTGGGGAATTGGCGGTAGCTTTGGTCGCTCGTCACTGTAATTTCGGCGGTGCAAGCGCCATATTGATGTAGCGGACGAGACCTGGTTGCTCAGACAGCGGAGCGGGCTGACGGGGCCGAGGTCGGGTCGCTCGTTCGGCTTTTGGCAGCATGCGGCAGGTCGGCAAGCTGGTAAAACTTGCGAGAAGCTGCGGATACCTCGACATATCGACGGTTGCGAATAAAACGGCGACACTCGTGATAATCGACCTGGTGGTTGTAAGGGTCGGCCAGACGGAAAGCCGCGGGCAATCCGAGGTGACTGGCTAGCTGCCCAGAAGCGGCTTCCAGTCAGCCAAGAAGGGAAGCCCTTAGACATTTTTCCGGCTCATGGCGCCTGGATGCAGAAACAATGCACCGACGAGAGAAGTCTGGCGGAATCCTCGCGACGAGGACGGTGGTTGATCAGCGGCAGACGAGATCGCGATGAAGCTTCGGTATAAAACCTGGAAGTCGCTGGATTCCATGACGCGCTACTTTGGTGCTGGGGCCGGCATCCTAGTGGCCGCAACAATGGGCCAATCGATAAGCGCCGATAAGCCACCACAAATTTTCCAGCGGCGGCGCATTATAGCAGCAGAGTTGGGTTGGCGGTGGGCGTCTTGGACCCCGACAATTCTTCATCGACCACACAGTTCAAGACGGCATTTGCGATCGCTTTGTGCGCGGCCTACGAACTAACCCAGCGAATCTCCGCGATCGACTACTTCGTCTACATCATATCTGCAGATACCCTCCACCGTCATGCCCGCGCCAACGGCCTTGAAAAAGGCCGACGAGACCCCGCTCGCCGCGGAGGTGCCTCTGCCAGCGCAGGGTAATTATCCATAGGTCCTCGGCTTCCATATCGTCCAGGTGGACTGACGGACGAAACAGACAATGACGACGAGTTCCTCCTCGATGCACAAGACTCCATGGACACCGAGGCACAGGCCTTGGTGCCACAAGTCCAAGACGGCGACGATGCCATGGCGATTGACGAAGAGGGCCGACCCCGGTTTGCACCGGCCAGAGACATTGTACGCCTCCGCCTCTGTCCGCTCAACCTGCATGGCACTCTTTAACTAACTCAACGATAGGACCCCGTATCGAGAACAGAAACCCGCAAGGTCCCTGTCCCTCCGCACCGAATGACGCCTCTCAAGCAAGCCTGGCCTGCCATATACCCTCCCCTCGTCGAGCACCTCAAGCTGCAGTGCCGAATGAACATCAAGCGCAAGACCGTGGAGCTGAGGACTTCGAAGCACACCACGGATTCCGGTGCGCTGCAAAAGGGCGAGGACTTCGTCAAGGCCTTCACGCTGGGCTTTGACGTCGACGATGCCGTTGCTCTGCTGCGATTGGACGACCTCTACATCGAGACCTTCGAAATCAAGGACGTGAGGACAATGCACGGCGACAGCCAGGCCCGCACCATTGGGCGGATTGCCGGCAAGGACGGGAAGACCAAGTTTGCCATCGAGAACGCCAGCCGGACGAGAATTGTGCTGGCGGACTCCAAGATCCACATCCTGGGCGGCTTCAAGAACATCCACATGGCGCGGGAGTCAGTGGTCAGCCTGATTCTCGGCAAGCCGCCGGGCAAGGTGTACGGAAACCTGAGGACGGTCGCCGCCAGGATGAAGGAGAGGTTTTGAGGGTCACAAAAGCGATTGGTTCTGGTCCTATGGCGTTTCGGGGGTTAGCATTTACAATCCATGGGCTCTGATGAAGTGTTGTCGGTGGTGTCATTGGTAACCGCTTGATATATAGCATGATGGAATGATGTGAGGAACAGAATGCATCTTCCTGCGGTCTCCAAATCAGTGACGGTGTAGGGGGCAAGCTGAGGCCAGAGCCTGCAAATGATGGCTCTCCTCTGGCTGGCGTGTCTACTGCAGACTGCAGCGAGAAACGGCCGCCCTCCTACTGGTCGGTCCAGCCTTTCCTTTTCGAGCTCCGGAAGCAGCAAACGAGCCGCATCCAGATAGCGGCCAAGTCACGGCGTCCGACAACGGCTGGAGGGTCAAGGTTCAACGATTCGGCGAGATTTACGGAGAGACTCCCTCATTGGCGAAGGTGGGTTGAATAGAGGGGTACCTCTGACCCGCCGCCTAATAGTGTCGTGTCAGATGTAAACCCTTATCGCCGATGTGAGATCATTTTTCCCACTTGGTGAAGAAGGTTGGCAGGAGCCCCACCTTGATGAGCAGTCGCTCCTCCATTGCCAGCAATACCCAAAACACCTCGCCTCTTTTCCTCAACAAACACCTCTCCTCCCTCCCTACATAAACAGCTTCCTCCAATTCCCTCGAGCCTGATCCTCGAGAGATTGCAGCCCAAATACCAACTTCAGGTACGTCGCCCACAGCTGCCTTTCCCCTCAATGCCCCTCGCCCGCTCGCTGGCTGCCCCTCGATGGCCTTCACCTCTGTTACCCCACCAAAGCTCAGCTACCTCTGGAGACCAAACATTGCTCTCCTTGAGGCATATTCGCGACACCTCCTGTTTCTACCCGATTGAGTCACTGCAGTCCTATTTATGGGATCCTCCTGGAGCAGCTTTTAAGCCCGCGGCGCGAACTCTTGTCCTTCCCTCCAGACACCAGACCCTTCCTCACACCTCTGCTTCTTTTCTTCAGAGCTTCTGCCCCGCCCCCGCTGCCCAAGTACTGACCAGACTGAACGCCTCACTAACGCGCCAGGCGACCTCTATTAGAACCACATTGCTTCACCACAACAGCTCGCAAGATGGCTATCACCAAGGTTCACGCGCGTTCCGTGTACGACTCCCGCGGCAACCCGACAGTGGAGGTTGATGTCGTTACCGAGACTGGCCTCCACCGCGCCATCGTCCCGTCCGGAGCCTCTACCGGTTCGTCCCGATCCTCACCCGTCCCCCTTGCCGATGCAATGCGTAACCGAGAATATAGGCCAGCACGAGGCATGTGAGCTTCGCGACGGCGACAAATCCAAGTGGGGCGGCAAGGGCGTCAGCAAGGCCGTCGACAACGTCAACACCATCATTGGCCCGGCCCTGATCAAGGAGGGCGTTGATGTCAAGGACCAGTCCAAGGTCGATGCTTTCCTCAACGAGCTCGATGGCACTGCCAACAAGACCAAGCTCGGCGCCAACGCCATCCTCGGTGTCAGCTTGGCCATTGCCAAGGCTGGCGCTGCTGAGAAGGTGAGTCCTCTTTGGAGGTAACTCTGCCACATGATGCCGAGAGATCATGCTAACCGCGACCAGGGTGTTCCTCTGTACGCCCACATCTCGGACCTTGCCGGAACCAAGAAGCCTTACGTTCTCCCCGTCCCTTTCATGAACGTCCTCAACGGAGGGTAAGTCTTGTATGCAACGCCGATCGGTAAAAGAATGATGCTGACATTTCCAAAGCTCCCACGCCGGTGGCCGCCTTGCATTCCAGGAGTTCATGATCGTTCCCTCGTAAGTCGCAGACTGCACTTTGAACCCGCGACACTGTTTCTGACTGAGGAAATAGCGCCGCTCCCACCTTCTCTGAGGCCATGCGCCAGGGCGCCGAGGTCTACCAGCAGCTCAAGAGCCTCGCCAAGAAGAAGTACGGCCAGTCCGCCGGCAACGTCGGCGACGAGGGTGGTGTTGCCCCCGATATCCAGACTGCCGCCGAGGCCCTGGACCTCATCACCGAGTCCATCGAGAAGGCTGGCTACACCGGCAAGATGAACATCGCCATGGACGTTGCGTCCAGCGAGTTCTACAAGGAGTCCGAGAAGAAGTACGACCTCGACTTCAAGAACCCCGAGAGCGATCCCACCAAGTGGATCACGTACGAGGAGCTCGCTGCCATGTACTCTGACCTGTGCAAGAAGTACCCCATCGTCTCCATCGAGGATCCCTTCGCCGAGGACGACTGGGAGGCGTGGAGCTACTTCTACAAGACCCAGGACATCCAGATTGTTGGCGATGACTTGACCGTCACCAACCCTGTGCGCATCAAGAAGGCCGTTGAGCTCAAGGCCTGCAATGCCCTGCTTCTCAAGGTCAACCAGATCGGCACCTTGACCGAGTCCATCCAGGCTGCCAAGGACTCGTATGCCGATGGCTGGGGCGTCATGGTCTCTCACCGATCTGGTGAGACTGAGGATGTCACCATTGCCGACATCGTCGTCGGTATCCGATCTGGTGAGATCAAGACTGGTGCCCCCTGCCGCTCTGAGCGTCTGGCCAAGCTCAACCAGATCCTCCGCATCGAGGAGGAGCTGGGCGACCAGGCCATCTATGCCGGCGCCAACTTCCGCACGTCTGTCAACCTGTAAAGCTCTTGCAGAGAGACGGCACGATAACGGATGGCCCGCCAAAACGAGCAGACTGGCGACCAGTTAATGACCTGATTATGCCGAGATGATTCATCGAGGAACCGAAAAAGAAGTTGGGCGAAAATAGACAAAATGCCATAGGTAGCTTGGAAGCCCAGAATGAACCGGCAGGAATAAAGCCATTTGATCCAGTCGACTCCAATCCCGTGGTGGTTGTGTTGGCGTCCATCAATGCCTTATTAATATCGCGGAGATGCCTAAGATGGTACGTACCTATGCTTGACCCACGTTGCTCGTCAGCCACATTGAGGCTGTCACCACGGCAACGCCACTGTATCCATAACAAATCCACCCCAACGATACTTCATTAATCGTACACATGAACTTGCAACACTTCCAACCCGCAACACTCCGGCCAGCGGCACCCGGTCCCTTCTCCAACAGTCGACAACCGCCACCGGGCAAACATACTAACCCAACATGCCGGCTTCAGGAGACCTTATCGACTTCGACGTGATCGAGGGGCACAAGGAGAACATCCAGTCCTTGCCCGGCGGCCGCTCAGCCAAGAAGCTAGCCGAGCTCTACTCGCCGTCTCCCCTTCACAAACTGTCGACGCCAACGCCGTCGGACACGAAGAACGTCAACGACTGCATCCGCGCCGAGTACGAGGCCGAGGTGCAGAGCATCTCGGAATCAGACGACCCTCTCGACGTATTCGACCGATATGTGCGCTGGACGCTCGACGCGTATCCTTCAGCGCAGGCAACGCCGCAATCACAGCTACACCTACTACTCGAGCGGGCGACCAAGGCATTCATCAGCTCTGCGCAGTACAAAAATGACCCCAGATACCTAAAACTGTGGGTGCACTACATACACTTCTTCTCGGACACGCCGCGCGAAACGTACATGTTCCTGTCACGCCACAGCATCGGAGAAGGACTCGCTCTTTTCTACGAGGAGTACGCCGCGTGGCTGGAGGGCGCAGGACGGTGGGCGCAGGCTGAGGAAGTCTACAAACTCGGCATCGAGCGCGAGGCCCGCCCTGTCCAGCGGTTGTTGCGCAAGTTCAAGGAGTTTGAGGAGAGGCTCGCCGGGCAGCCAGACGCGGCGGCCGAGCCATCGTCGCCCGCACTGCCTACCATGCGTCCAGCATTGGCTGCGAAGATGGACCCCTTTGGCGCTGCATCGCAGCCCCCGGGTCCTCAAGCACAGCGACAGGCAAGCGGCGCCAGTGCCTCCACGTCGAAACCGGCCAAGTCGAAGCTCGCAGTCTTCTCCGATGCGGACGCGAAGCCGCCTGCCCTGTCAGCGAGGGAGGAAGGATCCAAAGGATGGGATACCATCGGCTCTCTCGCTGATCGCAAGAAGGAAAACACAATGGAGCCGAAGCCTTGGGCAGGAGAAACGCTCAAGGCGGGTGGAAAGAAGGCCACTGCTCCGAAGATGGCAGTATTCAGGGATACGGTATGTGCCTCTTTTCTTTCCCCTATCAAGCCCGTATGTTGATGACGATAGGACTAATGTTTGGGTTATTGGCGTTTTCTTGTACTTCAGTCTCTCTCACAAATAAACAACATCGTGGTTGTTCCATCCAAAAGCCAAGTGACAGTGCACCCACAGACGGGTAAGAAGGAGTGCATTTTTGTCGACCTCACAGCTATCTACCCGACTCCAGAGGAACCTGGCACGGAATTGAGCTTCGATGAGATCATCGCCGCAAATCGGGGGTGGCTTGACCACTCCTGGGATGAAGAGTCTGTTGATGAGAACCTGCTTCCCGAACCGGCTCCCCAGCTGCATGAGATTGAGGAGATTAGCAAAGGCATGGGCGGCAAGCTTGTCGTCCACCAAGACCGGGTCATGTATGACGAAAATGGCGCGGTCATCGAGCCGCCTCGAGAATCCCGTGCTGGGAAGAAGAAGAAGGTGATAGAGGTTAATGAGACACAAATTAGTAAGTATCTCCGCCAGGTGTCGCCTCATTCACCAGTCAATTACTAATACGAAGCAGTCAAAGCGAAGCTGGACTCACCGTCGGGTCCAAAACTCCGCAAGAAGAACACCTCGGAGCCGACAATGACGCTCCACACAAAGGCTGCCACCGACGACATATACGACATTTTCAACGCACCTCTCAAATCCAGCACCCAGGACGACGAAGAGAGTGCCGATGAGGATGATTATGAGACCGATGGCGACTATACATCCGATGCTGAGAGCACCGGCACGACCAGACAGGTTGACGCCAGTGAGCATGGCGACGACGAGACCTCTGATGCCAAGAGCCTGAGCGAATGGTCCGACTTCTCAACGCGAAAGCATATCCCCAACATTGCTGCGAATGGGGAAGAGGACGAGCCCAATGAGACGCAGGTGTCTGGTCTCGACGAGGCCAACGCCGCCGAGCAAGAGTCAGAGCAGAGCGGCCACTACACAGAAGATTCATCGGCCCAGGAAGATGCAGACGATGAGGGTATGGAGACGCCAGACGCGGAGGACTCCCCTCCAAGGACCCGTACGGTCTTCATTCCCCTTCTGCCGGAAGATTATGACGCTCCGACTCGGCCGTTTAGGGATCCGGCCGAGGTGGCAAATAGTCGACTGCCGTTCATGACCCCGATCACCGAGCGGACCGAGAGCTCCTTGGACGTCGAGGTAGATCGGGATGGGCAATTCAAGACACCATGCAGACGCGATAATACTTCGCCTGCGATGCGTGAGCCGTTGGACCTGGAGCCTCTAAGCAGTCCTTTGCGGGAGATTGCTGAAGAGCAGCCGCCGATTCCCAGAATTCCAGCATTATTGGTACCAAAGCCCGCTGCTGGTACCAAGGTGACCAGCAAGCCACTGCCTCCGAAGGGGCCCATAGTCAAGGACAAGCAGTGCAATCCTGTCGATGAGGCTGTCCGTTGGGACATTTTAAACAACATCCAGCCTCCGTTGACGTCATACACTGGCTTCTACGACCATCGAGAGGAAAAGTACGAACGAGGAGGTGAGATCCGCAAGTTCGCAAAGGCTCTCAGCAAAGCTAGCAAAGGCGGCACGGATAAGACTATGCCTCTCCCCGATCCTGTCATCATCCAGTTTCCAGGCACAGCGGTCGAGTACAACGTGAAGCGAGAGCTTGGCGCTGGCGCATTCGCGCCTGTCTACTTGGTGGAAAACTCGGCTCCGGGGGAGGAAGAGAATGACGAGAATGCTGTCGTGGCCATGGGCAAGGGAGCATTCGCGGTCAGCCATCGCGCCCAGCTCGAGGCTCTCAAGATGGAGTCGCCTCCTACTCCTTGGGAGTTCCACATGATGCGCGTGGCTCACACGCGCCTGGGGCCCCAGCATCGAGCTGCAGCGTCTCTCTCGTACGCGCACGAGATGCACCTCTACCAGGACGAGGCTTTCCTGTTCCTGCCGTTCCATTCCCACGGCACCCTCCTGGACGTTGTGAACCTCTTCCGTTCAGAGCCGTCGGCTGTCATGGACGAGCAGCTAGCCATGTTCTTCGCTGTTGAGCTCATGCGCACGGTGGAGGCTCTGCACTCCAAGAATGTCCTGCACGGTGACCTCAAGGCCGATAATTGCCTCCTGCGGCTGGATTCTATGGCCCCCGAGCAGCCCCTGGCGACGCAGTGGAAGGCAGATGGCACGGGCGGCTGGTCGTCCAGGGGCCTCGTCCTGATTGACTTTGGCCGCAGCATCGACATGAAGGCCTTTGTCCCCGACGTGGAATTCATCGCCGACTGGAAGACATCGGCGCAAGACTGCGCCGAGATGCGCGAAGGCCGGCCCTGGACGTGGCAGATCGACTACCACGGCCTCGCGGGCACCATCCACTGCCTGCTGTTCGGCAAGTACATCGAGACGGCGCGCTGCGACCAAGGCGGGCTGGGCAAGACGGGGCGCAAGTACAAGATCCGCGAGAGCCTCAAGCGGTACTGGCAGACGGACCTCTGGAGCGACTGCTTCGAGGTGTTGCTCAACCCCGGGTCGTTCCTCGAGGCGGAGGAGGGCGGCAAGATGCCCGTCCTCAAGTCCATGAGGAGCGTCCGCGAGCGCATGGAGGAGTGGCTCGAGGCCAACTGCGAGAGGGGCGTTGGCCTGCGGTCGCTGATTGGCAAGCTGGAGGCGTATGCGAAGAGCCGCAAGTAAGCCTGCCTTTGTGTTTGCCCTTCCTTGCCCCTTGCCTGATGCCGGATGAATGTGCCATGACTTCGGTGTGAGGCGTTGTGTAGACGGCGGCGTTTTTTCTGTTTGAGGAGACTTTGATACCAGATTGGTTTGGCTTGGAGAACGAAGTTGGACAGTTTTGAAGTACATGCCTTGACCCGTCAGCATATCCATGAATACCCTAGGTTGTCTCTTAATCTTTACTACCTTATCAAACATGCCCAGAGCGCCCTTTTCGTCGTCTCTTTTGTATCCTACAGCGTCTCTTATGCTGGGAATTCCGCATAGCCGGACGCCTCCTCTACTCGCTCTCGTCATCAGTCTCGGCCTTCTTCTTCCGCTTCCCACCAGCCCCCCTGCTTCCCTTTTTCGCATCCTTGGCCGACTTCTTGTCGACTTGCTCCTGAATCTTGCTGCGCTCGCCCGCGCCCCGCGCCTGCAGCTCCTCCTCCTTGGCCGCGAACGCGTCGCCCTCCGGGTCCATGCCGACGAGGCTCTCGAGCAGCTTGATCTCGTCGGCCCAGACCTGCTTGTCCTCGACGGTCTTGCCATCGGGGCCCTTGCGGTCGATGGGCGTCTCGAGCACCATGGGCATGCCGCGGAAGGCGTCGTGGTTCATGATGCTGTGGAAGGCGCGCAGGCCGAGGAAGCCGGTGCCGATGTTGGCGTGCAGGTCGCGGTTGGAGTTGAAGGGGGCTTTGCTGTCGTTGACTGGCGGATAGTGTTAGTTGATGATGTGGTTCATAGAGAAGCATAACGGAGGGCAACGTACGGTGGAAGGCTTTTAGATACTCCGCACCCACAATCTCGTTGAACGAGTTAATCGTCGACATGAACGCCTCCGGTGTCCGCAAGTCATGGCCAGCAGCAAATGCATGGCACGTGTCAATGCAGACACCTACTCGGTCCTTGTCCTCCACCAGGGCGATAATGTCCCTCAGGTCCTCCCACGTCGACCCGATGATGTTGCCACTCCCCGCCATGTTCTCCAGCACCGTCACGACCGTCTCGGTCGCCTCGTGCGCCTTGTTCAGCTGCGCGGCGATGCGCGAAATGGCCGCGTCGCGGGCGTCGCCCAGCGTCGACCCCGGGTGGAAGTTGTACAGCCGGATGCCCAGCTGCTCGCAGCGCTGCAGGTCGTCGACGAAGGTCCGGTACGCCTGCGCGGCCTTGGCCTCGTCGGCCTGCGCGAGGTTCACGAGGTAGGACCCGTGCGGCAGGGCGTGCGCGGCGGCGCTGTAGCCGTGCGATTTGCAGCCGCTGATGAAGAGGTCGCGCGCATCGGCGGCGAGGGGCGGGTTGTCCCACTTGCGCTGCGACTTGAGGAAGAGGGCGAAGGAGTTGGCGCCGATCTGGACCGCGTTGGTGACGGAGTTATGGACGCCTATAGTTGAGTACGCGAGAGTTAGAAGACGCTGGCCTCCGAGCAACGCATTTTTCAAGCGTACCTCCGGCGGCACTGACGTGGGCACCGATGTACATGGCCTTCTTCAAGGACGACACGGCCGTCCGCTCCGCCAGCGGCATGCTGTCCGCTTCCTTGCCCGCCTTGGTCTTGCGCTTCTTGCCCGCCTTGGGCGCCTCGACTACGTCGTCGCCGTTCTTCTCCGGCTCTGCCTTGCGCTTCGGCGCAACCTTGGCGTTGACCTTGGACACTGCCTCCTTGATCTTTCCAAGGGCCTTTGCGGCAGCGCTGGATTTTGCTGCTGGTGGCTTGACCTCTGCGTCTTCGCTGTAGTTGACGGCCGGCTTCTTTCGCGAGGATGAGCGAGGCATGGCTGCAGAGACGGCTCGGGAATGTGTGCGAGAGGGGTCAATCCAGCGTCGAGCGGTGGAAGAATCGAGCTTCGGGTTCAGTTGCGCATGCACATTTGTCAAAAGTTTACCGAGGTGGTGACGCGACAGGGCGCGAGCAGTCGCTGAGAACCGAAACGCGGAGTCAGGTGACCACGACCCACGCACTTTATCTGCGATGTGCCAGCCGACGACTTACACCAGGAAACTGGCGGCACGAGAAAGAAGAAAAATTGCATGCTTCAAGGCCTACAAGTAGAAGCTTCTCACTTCAGCTATAAATCGAACATCGGAACCGCCATGCTAAACACCATTTTGTTCCGCCCGCTCCGTACAGCTTTCCAGACCCGGCAACACATGTTACACCGGCTCCCCCAGCTATCCTGCCATCGAACTCGATCATGGGCCGTTCAGACATAAGAAAGCACAGAAATTTTCAACAGCTGTGGAGAGTTTCAGGAAATTATCTGCAGCTCGGGGGTCTTGCCGTTGGAGAACTGGTCCTTGTACGCCGCATACAGCCTCTCAACCTCGTCGACGTACAACTCGTGGTACCGGTCAATCTCTTCCTGGGAGGGCTGGTTTCCGTGCGACTCGTGGACTTCGATCGGCTTCCCGACCACAATATTGACCTGCCGGCGGTACGGCATCAGGCCAACATCGTAGTTGAGCAGGCCGCGGCCGTGGAGCGCGGGGATCGTAAACTTGAATACCTTGAGGAGAAACATCTGAAGCTTGTGGACCATTGGATGCGTCTTTGGGCTCAGCTGGTCGTAGAGGTCGTTTTCGCCAAAACCAATGACAGGAACCAGATCTGCGCCAGTGCGAAGCGCCATCTTGACGAATCCTTTCCGGCCCTTGAGGATGAGTCGCAGCATGCCCGGCTGAGCCTCTAGAGACTCGCGGGCACCCCCGATGACAATCGTAACCGCACGGCCTTGGCCATCGTTTTGTGATCCGCCCTGGGACAGAATGTTGCGAATGGACTCCTTGGAAACAGATCGAATCCCCATGGCCAAGATCCAGTCCCGGTAAAAGGGAAGCCGGAAGTTGGAGTCGAGCGTCAGGAGGCTGTTGGTGATGCCGGGGAACTTTTCGGAGAAGCCAAGCGCATTGGTTGTGAATGCGCACCATGCGCCGTGTGAGATGATCCCATGGGGGTGGTAGCCCATGATGTACTTTCTGTTGGGCGGCAGGTCGTGCGTCTTGTGCAGCTTCATGGGAAAGTAGCCGGCAAAGAGCTTCCAAAGCGGCAAGGACCGCAGCCACTCGGATCGATAAGACAGCTTCCCATCCGTGGCGGCCGTGGAGATGGATAGGTGAATCAGGTAGGGCACCAGGATAGGCCAGCTCAACGGGTTGGCGCATGTAAACCAGAAGCAGGACACCAGCACGATGATTGACATGCAGTGGAAGAGAACAGCCCCAGTCTGCATGCGTCGAGTGAGGGGGACTTTGAAGGGGGCGAACCGGATGCCACCAGCTCGCCAGGCTTCCCTGTCGTGGCTTAGATGCGAGTACCCAGTAGAGAGTGAAGGGTACACCGTATGGCTTTGCTTGCTTGTCCCGTTTCGCTTCGGCGGCTGCTGCTGCTTCTCCTTGTCAGCAACGGCGGCAGCGTATGACTTTGATCCGCCGTTGGATGTCGTTGGTGCTGCGCCGTTCACCGCGTCGTTGGCAGCCATGGCGCTCTGTCGTTCGACCGGCTCATCATCGCCTTGCGAATCCTGTCCATCCACGAAGAAGACATCGGTCAGCCCTAGTCGGCATCTCCGAGGTACATTCAGCCCGCAATATCAGCGTACCGTGAGAAGAGTTTCGTCGCTGCTCTCTTGTCGGAGCTGCTTCGGCGGAGCGTTTCTCCCCGGGTTTGGAATCGTGATCACCCTTTCGTTTGGATCAGCCGCCTCTGCGTCTGCCAGTAGGTCAGCATATCGTGCCCGTGCAGCTGGACCATCCAAAGCTTCTATTTCCCGTCGTTGAATGTCGGCATATTGACACCACGAGGACGTCGGCGGGGCTGGAAGCAAGCATGCTGCTCCATGGGCCCGGGCATGCCGTAGGAGCTCCGCGCAATTCGGTCCGGTCACAGGCTAGAACTCACTTTGCGGCGGACGCACGACCTTCGCGACATCGGCGCTGGCCATTTTGCTTCGCGTCTTCGTTGCGTTGAGGCTTGACGGACGGATGGGACGATGCCCGAGAGCTGGGTTGTTCTCCCAACGGGGCGGTTCGCGACGAACAGAGGCGCTGGCGTTGCAGCTGCCCGACACAGGAGCTGACAGCGAAGAGAGACATACACAGAACCGGTGAAACGCGCCGATCAGCGGATGGGTACAAACAATCCCATCCAAGCCAGAGGTCGGAAAATTCTGCGCTGATGCGAGGTACAGTAGCTAACGTAGTAGGGAGGTCTCATGTCGCATTGATGCTCCCTCCCCCCCGATGACGTACCGGGACGGGATGGCTGGGCAGGCACGTGAAGATGACCTTGCCGTGTGGTCCGTGCACATCGACGGGTTCCGCGCTGGGGACTCGGGAAGTTGGACCGGTCCGCAGACGTCCGCTTACGTCCGCTTTGGACGAGCTGCCGTGACGACTACGAGTACGGCGTTCTACGGTCCGTCTGCAATGCCCGAGAGGAGGAGAGAAGCATGCATCGCCAAGGTCGTCCCTCCTCTGTCCACTGCCATGTGACAGGGATGCGATGCAAATGCGAGCTCCAGGGACACGGATACCAGCGCCACAAGGCTTGCGAGATTCACGATCCTTCATCTACGGCGAATCGATTGATGGCGAGCCGGCCCCAAGATGATTGAAACTCCCGTCTGTTAAACTACTGCCACGAGGCAAACTGTCTGGAGATGCGCACCAAAAATATGTATAATACAACACAATGAGAAGCCCGCAATCGTAAAAACATCCCATCGCCATCTTTTGGTCGCACATCATATCCGTACCATCCAATGCCAGTCATTCCCTGGTCCCGTAAACGCCCATTGCAAGTCGGAGCCCTTCCACCGCCGGCAGCGAGTGACCTGAGTATGGTATATGTATGTACTGGTACGTACTTCCGTACAAGTCTTGGGCCAAAATAGAAAACAAAACACTAAAGACGCGGAAAAGACAGAGACGGAGACGTGGCAAGCTTCGGTGGTGGGTGGTTCCCTCTCAGGCCCCGTCGCGAGTCTCGAGCTGCTTCTTCAGGCCGGCAACCTCCTGGTCGAGAGAGATGACCTTTTCCGACAGCGACTTGACCTTGTCCTCGAGCGTCTGGATATACGCCCACACGCTCGGGTCGCTCTGCGCAAACATGTTTCCGCTGTCGCCGCCGGCAGGCTGCGCCCCGCTTGGCGTTCGGCCGTGGGAGAATGCCGCCGTGCCGCCCGGCGCAGCAAATCCCGGGTGCGTGAGTCCCGGCAGCTTAGGCCGGGGCTGTCCGCTGTGCGGTGACTGCAACTCCGATTGTCGTCGGCCCATCTGCTGCTGTTGGAACTGCTGCGAAAGGCTGGGCGATCGCTGGCGCGCAATATTGGACGAGTCGTGTCCTGGTAGGCCGGGGCTCAGCGGCTTTGGACTCTCTGTCATGCCGGACTGGGAATACATGCCTGCGTTCCCGCCGCCGGCGGGCATAGAAGAGGATATGCTTGTGCTGGCCGTATGGTTGCTGGCCATGCTATTGGGTACGCTCGACGAGCTGTTGGTGGTGGTGCCCGTCTGGGCCGGGTTGACGTTTGGGGGGTACAGCCCACTCGCTGCGGGCCGCGGACCTGCTGGCGGATACGTGCGCGAGTGGGCGCCGTAGCCGTCACCCGACGCGTGCTGGGATCCCATGCTGGGCAGGCTCTGTCGTCGGAGCTCCTCGTCGTCGCCGTTGTCGTATGCAATGCCCGACATGGTCGACTCGTCGCCTTCGCCCATGGCACCGTCCAGCTCGTCACCGTCCGCGAAGCTGCCCATGCTGGCCCGGCGTCCGGCACATCCTCCAGCGCCTTTACTGTGTCGCGCCAGAGCATCACCTCTGGCAAATTTGCGATCGCACTTGGGACACACGTGGGGCTTCTCGCCGCTGTGCAGTTTGCCGTGCCGCTTCAGATCATGAAGTCGGCGGAATCGCATCTGGCACTCGGTGCAAACGTATGGCTTCTCCTGACTGTGCGTCAAGAGATGGCTCTTGAGGTTGTGGTGGCGCGTGAACTCGGTATTGCAGTATGGGCACTTGTGCTTCTTGCCGCCCGACGACGTGGGAGAGCTCTGCATCTGGGTGGGCATGGGGAAGCTCATGCCGCGAGCAGCCTGCTCCGGAATGGCGCCTGAGGTCTGTAGGGATCCCGGGTACGACAGGGAGCCCGGTTGTGGTCGCTCGTCCTGTCCGGCCACTTGTTGCGCGGAGAGGTGTTCGACCTTGGTGGTGTCGACGTCCATGGGCGTTGGACTCTCCGTAACAGGCACGCCGGCCATGCTTGTAGCGCTCTGTGGGCTCGGCTCGCCGCGGTCGTCGGCGCGGACGGCGCCGCTCGTGGGTATTGACAAGGCCGTGACGGCCTTGACGGCCGGGTCCATGTTGGCCGTCGGGGCCATCTGGGGTGCGTCGGCTGGACGGCTCATGACGTGTGTTGCTCCCGACATGAGGGACTCTAGGATTTTGTGGTTCGGGTTGGGGCTGGTCGGGTCAGGACTAGACGCTCGCTCCTGTTGCCTGCGCCGGCGCTCGTCTTCGAGCGCTGCAGCTCCCGTGAGCGGCGGCGGCGGGGACGTGGTCGTCGCAAGGGCCAGGCGCGCGGACTTGGTGGGCGACGCGAGCGGATTGAGCTGCTTGGCGGCCTTGGAGCGCGGCGACGCAGACTCGGACTCGCGCGGTCGTTTGGGCAGCCTCGCGATGGCGTCGGGAGGGTTGAAGGCGCTGGGCAGAGAGGAGGAAGGCGACGGGCGAACTGCGGGCGGCTGCGGCGGCGGGGCTTCAGTTGCAAGGGCGCCGACGCTTGATGCCATAGACGACGGCGGCAGCGGCAGCACGATTGGGATTCGAGGTTCCAGGAAGGGCTCGTCCAGAAGGTGCCAGTCGCGATCAGAGGCAGCGCAGCCAACGACGCATGTCGAGGCGGCGGCGTGTTGTTGCAGGTGTGGCTGAAGACCGTGGCGAGAGCTGGAGCGGCACCTCAGCTACCTACCTAATTGTTTCGACGGCGGCTGTCTGCCTGGCGGGAGCGCCGACGAGGCGAACGGGGACTGTGGCGTAAAAGTAATCGGCCGCGATGCCGACTGCTGGGGGCATGGACCGGGGCTGCTCTGTGCAGTTTTCCAGCTGCGAAAATACACACGGGAAGGGAACCGCGATAGGGATGGGAATGGTGGTGCTGTGAGGCAGCGTCGCGAGATGCGAGACGGGTGTTGAGGAAGGGAATGAATGGGTGCGTGAGAGCGCTGTCGACGCAGCAGTGGACTACCTTACTGGGGCTGGGCAGGCCTCGCTGAGGTGTGCAGCAACAGGAGCGCCAGCGGCCGCAGCGGGTGGAGGGCTGGCTGTCAGGTCTGGCAGCAGCAAGCAACCTAGAGCCCACGAGTAATTACCTAGGTAGGTACGTAGCGGTACCAGCAGCCAGCCTGGTGGAGGTGTGAACGACTCAGCCAGCAGCGCCGGCCAAGGATTTCGGGGGTGGGACGTCAGCGAAGAGGCGTGGCGCAGGCGGGAGACAAAAAAGCCCAGGACGTCAGGGCGAGTGCCACAACGGTGCGGTGGTGATGGTGGGCGGGGGTACCTTCGAGGTTGGCCGAGTCGACGGACTACGGAGTATGGTCTCGCCTCACCTCACCCTGGCCGAAAGTGGTGCGCACCCAACCTTGTGTACATACGAGTACGGATAGGTGGGGAGACCAAAAACCGGTTCATCAGCATCTGCAGCGAGGCATATACATAGAGTGCACTAGCATCTCGTTGACGCCTTGTTTCCAACTGGCGCTCGTTTGTCGACGTGCTCGAGTGCCAGGTGCCGTATTTGGTACCTACGTGCTGGACGTGCCAGTGTGAACAGGAAGCATCTCAGTTGACAAGCTCAGGCCATAGGAGCGCTCTCGGGGCACAGCCGAGGACCCGTTCATCAGCTTTGGGACCCTCAGTGGTACATTATGTCTCTGGAATTTTGTCTCCGCCACCGTTCGAGCACAGCCCACGTCGGGGCCTCGACCTCTGACTGCAGGTACATGAGTCCCCAAGTACAGGTACCTCGTCCATGGCGCCCCAGCGTCTCCCGGAGGCTTGGATGCCATCCCGGATCCTGGGGCGACGGAGTGGGACTGCGGGCAGTGGCTGGCCCAGCCTGTCCGTCTGTCAACTGCGATGGTGGCAATGGACGCAAGACGGTTGGTCTCTGCCTCGAGTGACGGAGGCGAGCTGGTGCTGTCAGTGGTCACTGTGGCTGGAGGCTGGTGGGCAAGTGGGAGTCGACGACAGACCGGATGAAATAAACAGTGAGAGGTGTCATCAATGATGAGGAAAAAGGGCAGGGACAAGTGACACGAATTTACTTAACCCTTGCGTCCTGCCACGCCGTTCTCTCGACATGTCTCCAACTCGACCCGGCACTGTCGCTTCGGCTGACGCGTGGCGGTGTTGCAGCCGATCACTCCCCGTAGCCCCCAAGCCCCCGAACCTAGGTAAGGTAGGCACTTGAGCACTGCAGTCCGTGGTATCCGTACGGAGTATGTACTGATGACGGAACGCGCCGAGCTACTACTGTAATCTGCCGCTCATCGTCTTTGCAGCAGTTTCAAGGTTTCGTGCATCTCAAGTGCCTACAGTACGTACTTCGTACTACTCTTGGTACGGGTATCGATACATGATGGACGGCACTCGATGCGGCCAACGCCCCGTCTCCCCAGCCACCCAGGGCCCTCTCTCTTTGGGAATCGGAACAGGCCCCGCTCGTCTCAGTCGTGCTGCGGTCTTTTAAGGTGTGGACCGCCGCGGCCACCGTTCGGACCCTGGCCCTGTCGCGCGCCACGTTCAGGTAAGAGGAGCCAGCCACAGGGGTCATCGTGGCCGTCATCCATGGCCTCCGCAGACGACCCGTACGAGTAAGTACGAGTACGTGCTTTACCGCATCGCATCGTATCGTATCGCGATTCTTGCTCGTGTGATGGGATGTTTCGGTTCATCAGAGACAAAAGGGCGAACTGCCGCGGCGTCTGTCCTCAAGAAGATAGTCCGTTCCTACGCAAGCCACAGTTTGCGTGGAGTGGCTCATTCAGCTCCCATGCTTTGATGGTATTTCGGCGGTTTCGTACTCCGTACGTATAACTCCCAGGCTTCGAAATACTCGTACAGCTGCGTCAAGTGCCCTCGGCTCCGAATGATCGTCAGGACTGGTGCAGCGCCTCACAGATGATCGGCTCGGGACTGTGCAGACCCGATGTCGACAACAAGGAACGCCGCCATCGAGCCAACCCCGGCGGCTCTGCCGATGACGGTGGTGACGCTGCCTGCTTTTGCCTGCTTTTGCCTTGTTCCGCAACCAACAGACTGCCTCTCTCCAACGCACGACTCGTCGTGCCTTTATGAAACGGGCATTGACAGTGACACTACAACAAATATTGTTAACTGAATGCAGCATGGTATTAAAGAGCAACATCAACTTGATACCCGGCCGTCATCCAGAGCTCACCATCATGTAAAGTCTGTCAACCACTCCCTACTGGGCTGTTTGCTTGCTTGCGTTTGTTTGCTTGCTTGCGTTTGTTTGCTCGTACGGACTACAGGCCCGTCGTCATTTCCTAGAGCCGGGGACCGCCCCAGAGGCGGCGTTGTGTGGCCCGTGGGAACGAAGCGGCCCCGTTCTCAGCTCCCGGCCTAGTGCGTTTGTAGACGAATGTTTCTCGTGGTGGAGAGCCACAGCTGAGCCACGGGGCGACGTCACCGGCCAGTGTCATCCCGCAATTGCAATCTTATCCTCCGGTCACATCTGGGATGGGCCAAGATGACGCTTGTTTTCTCCTGCGGGCGGCTCTCCTCCTGTCAGGCCACTCACTGCCGCCGCTCGGAGTCACTGGCCGTCGTCACTTGCTGTCCGTCCGTAGCCTTTGCGCGGGTCCTCCATGTATTCGGCTCGTTTCCGATTGCGATGCGGAGTTGCTCACCGGCGGCCTTGGCCCCTTGTACTCCGTATGAACTTTGGGTACTTACGAGTACGGACTACTCCGTACATGCATGCGGCCGCGGACGGACGTGAGATGCCGCATGTACCGTTGAGCCCGATCTCTGACATCGCTCCGGGCCGCCCAATCACGGTCGTCGTCCTGTGCTGACAGCCGACGAGCCGCGCTAATATTGAATGGTTGTGTCTGGCATGCCACGGCGCGAATAGCGGCCGTCGTTAAGACGAATCGGCAGGCTCTGCGGACTCATTGGCCAGCTGTCGGGCGTGATTCAGCCGTGATTCAGCCGTGACCAGACAAGCGTTGCCTCGTCGCCTGAGCTGAGTGCTGATGTCGTCGTCACCAGGCGAATCATGTCGCGAGTCCGGTATTTGAAATATAACTCCAAGTCTGGGCTATTGGTCCCGAGTCTTTTTAGTTCGCTGCTTTCGGAAATGGGAAATCTCGAGGCTTGACGACGTCTTGGACGTCTCGACACAAACCCTGCCAACACATCTCCACCACAGACCACAAAAAAAAACACTACTTTTCAAGGCAAAAAGAAGAGGGAAAAACATACAACACTAGGTATTCGCTGGTCGTCACCGACCCAACTACTAATCCAGCGCTCACCAGGTTGTCACTCGGAGATCAGACGGGATCCAGATTTGTCTAGTGGCTATGGTCGTATGTGCTTTGATGGCGGGCCAATGCGACTTATAAGACACTCTAGACAGGCCCTGGAGGAGGGTCCCTGGGATGAGTTCGTTTATTATCATAACTTTGTTTGTCTCCTTATTCACCTCGGCATGTGCTGCCTTGACATACGAGTGGCAACGGATTCGAATACCGGGGCTACTACAGACTTCCATCTAGCAACTCGCCATGTACTTCTTGCAAAAAGTGACAACTTGTCGGCGGCGATGGTCTCACTACAAGGAAGAAGACCTTCGTCGGAGGCCTTGTGAAAGACTGTAACCAGAGTGTGCGGCAGGAGGGGGCCTCTGTCCTGATAGTTTGGCTCTCGCCAAATCCATATCGAGTCTTGGGCGCCTGGTCATGATGCCAGCCATACTTGCTTCGGCACGGATTGTCCGCGTCAATCTGAACCGACACTGGCTTGACTGGGTATGGTTCCTTATGCTTGTCACATGCCCGATGTCACCCTGGGCTTACGCGGTGTGGCCAAAGATTGGATTGTTGCGTTAGCTGTGCTGTACTGTACCATGAGGTAGATCACCCGGGGGACCAGGCTACAAGTATTTCCAACGGGTAGATGGAAATTATACCCAAACGGTTAATCACCAGGAAGTGACACAATTTAACTACTCAAATGGGAAATGGGAAAGTAATGACAGACTTTCGACGATATTGCGATTGCGACTGACGTGGACATAATCGGTGTTGCGTGGGATGGTATAGGGTAGGATGAACTGGAGAGACTGGCACGCCTCGACTTGCACAACTGGGAACTGGCTGCTGCCGAAATGCAGGTAGTGAAGCAGAGCGTTATTAATTTGAAGGAAGAAAACCAGGTCTAGAGTATCACTGAACCGGGATGGAAGACATGCCAGGATAAAGCAGCATCGTGAGGCAGTGGGCAATGGTAACATGCAGCAACTTCCAGCAACAGACCATCAAGATAGTGCCACAATGATCTATTGGACGGGCAAGGAAATCACTGGAAACACAACGGCCAATCATCGTCCCTGAAACGCGGTACCATGGTGGAATTGCAATGAAGAGGGCCGTCGGGTTCTGTGGTTTGAATGTCGAGAGGGTCACAACTACCCCTACTGATGACTTTGGCAGTCGAGTCGGAGAAGACAAATGTCTCTTGGATTCTCCTGGAAGGATGTTGTTGTTCAGGTACGCCGAACAAGCTTATCCATGCAAACACCAAACAGTGCCATATTCCAGCAAGCAAAGTAAAAGAGTACCGAGTACACAGATATGCTCACATGGACGCCAGCAAACTGCATCCAGGCCGCCCTGGCCGCTACGCTATCCCCCATACGAGCGTGGCCATTGTTTGCGCTGCTTCACTGGTTCATGCAACATTGGCATTGTCGTATTTATTGGCCCGCAGATAGGGGTGACAAAGTCACGAGGCTGGATAGGGACCAGTTGGGAGCATCAAAAGGTACCGAGTCAATGGCGCCAAACTGGATTGGATGACACCAGGGCATTGAACAAGGTCGAACCGGTTCTTCCGTAGTGAGGGCGTCTGTGCTTGCAGCAAAGGAACGAGTCTCGACCTCTTGGCTGCTCCTCTTACAGAACCAGCGAGAGCTGCTCTGGTCTGTACCTTGGACGAATTTGAAATGGCGGTGATGCCGAGGCTTGGCAAACCCCCCAAACCGGTCAACAGCACGGACAAGGCCAAGCCTAGACGAGCCGCGGCACTTGGTTGGACAAGTTCTAGACAAAGCCAAACGAGACACTGCAAAACATGCATCGCCAGCCCGGCGCTGACGCGTTTGTCACCAGTGCCAAACATGCATCCAGCCGTCCTACTCCGTATATCCGTAGTGGCAGAGGGCTAAATTTTAATATTGGGCGAGGGGTCGATGCCGAATTGCTTGCAAAAGGGGTGGCGCTGCCAGAGCGGAGATGCTTGCCGAGACTCATCAAAGGGCTGGTCTCGCCAAGCCTGAGGTGGAAGCCGAGGCGATTGTCCGTCTGTTCAATAGGCAAATGGAACTGCTGTTCGTGCTGGTCGCTGACGTGGCGGGCTGAGCAAGAGATGCTGGCCTGAACCACGTCGACAGGTGACGGCGAGAGAGAAGAATGGACGGTAGACACGTCGCTGGCGCAGTGCCGATCGGTCAGAAAGGCGCAACGCGGGACCAACACAAACGATGGCCGACGTTTGAGTGACGAGCCAGCCTCGAGCAGCTCTTCTCACATGACGGCAGCGCCATGTCCGTTCAAGCCCACGAGGCTGAGAAGAAGAGACATGAGGCTCACCAGGCTGTCACCACGCCGCACAGGCAAACAGCCACGAGGTTCGTCGTGAGTCGCGGTGGATGATTGGATGAGCGGATGGATGTTGGTGGTGATGGCTCCCTTGTCCTTGTTGCCCACCCTCATCCCTGCTAGCAATAGACGCCAGGTGGACGGGGGCGCGTTTCAGATGACACCTGGTCGCCATGATTGGGCCTGACCCGCTCGTCGCTTTTACGAGGATCGACAGGGACAGGAAGAAATGTGCAAATTCTCGGCACTTGCATAGAAACGGCAAAGCGACTTGTGCACGGGCGCGCGGTCGACTGCTGGCACTGTCATGTCATGCGCGGTTTCCTCGTGGTCACGTTGGCGAGCATTCCGGATCGAGTCAGACGCCAGGCGCGTGTGGAAGTGCATTCTTGTTGTCCGCCTGCGAATAACAAGCGACGCGATGCGCATTACGTCACGTGGCTGGCCTGTGTTGAGCCTCACAAAGTAAGACGCGAATGCACAACGAAACGACACCAACGAGGAAGGCTTACGAGTACAAGCACAACGCGCCGTTCGAGAAGGAAGACACAGTCGTCTCCCTGCTCGCCTCCCTCTGTGGACGTGGAGACACCTCTTCTTTCCTCAGGCAAAGCGACAACAAGGGATGGAATTCGTCGTGTCGTTGGTCGAGCCTTTTGTCCCTTGAGCCATCAAGTGAAGTCGCAGCTGATATGGATTTCACGGATATTCCGTGCTTGCACTAACTGCATCGACCTGGTGCCCCAGCAGGGGGACCGCCGGCGTGTCCAGAGGGAGCTTAGCTCCAGGTACCCGGGCGCTAAGGCACAGCCACTGGTGCACGACCTGGTCTCGCTGATGAGCCCATTTTCTTCCCGGGTGCACCCCAGCAGGCTCATCGGTGGGGATTTACGAGCCTATTCTTGTACTTACGACGCTCAGTCCAGCTTCACTCGCCTCTGCCGTGCGGTGACGGGCATTGAGCGAGATATCCCAACAATGGAATTCGCGCGATGCCTCAAGCAAGGCAGTTTCAGCGCCGACCATGATTAATTAAGCGATGCACGGGTAGGTAGGCGAACCCTGACCCGCATGGCGCGGAGCCCAGCGAAAATAGAGCCAGCCGAGTTCGCCTGGGGCGTGACTGCTGGGGATACAGACCGCGAGTGCTGAGGAAGTTGAGGAAGAAGGACTCGCCTGCTCATCGCCGGCATGCCTCGTATCACGGTATCACTGGCGCGGGGATCTGCGTCGCCGTAAACCTCCATTCGCTGTTCATGGAGCCATCGCACTGCAGACGGGCTGCCAACTTTTATTCATGCGCTGCTGCAAGGCACCATCACAGTCGCGCACCTCACCACGCACTGCCGATCGCATTTTCTCTCATCGTCCGTACCGCAGGTACCCCATACCCCCGTCCCGCCTAAGGCCTCGTCGACTCTTCCAGGCCAAAGGTACATGGCACGGGCTGCTCAGGTACGCGGCCCCGAGCCGTGCTCCTCCCATGCCAGTCAGGTACACGGCTCGCCACTGGCACGTAGCGCTGGCGTGGCGTGTCAGAGGTTCAGGTGACAACAGGTACGGACTACCTGGGCAGAAGCAGGCGCGACAGGTTGGCATGGTGCTTGAGTGCCTGCCTCACTGCCTCCCTCCCAAATTGCCAAAAAACCCTCCCGACAGGGTAATTTCCCAGTGGAGTCCTGCCCACCAGGCAAGAACCACCCCCAGGCTGCCCCCTTCCTCGAACCCACCAGCGACCACCCCCCCTGGGTGGCCCTCACCACCATCTCATCTCCTCCTTTGCTGCTCTCTCTCCCTCCCTTTTCGCTCTCTGCTTCGTCCCGGCGGTCCTCTTTTACTTCCCCATCGCGTTGTGCCTTTCCAACAGAGAGTCAAGACTCTCTACCACGCTCCTTAGCCCCCTGGTCCATCGCATCGTCACGCTCGCTACAACAGATTTGTTTGCCTCCGGCCCCTACAATTGAAAGCAAAGCATCGATAAACATTGATCCCTCAGGTATGCCCTCAATCTGCGACGCAAACGCAAGTTGCATTGAATCCCAAGATGGGGGCGATCACCCGCTACCCCCTTTGCCCATCCAATGCTTATATTCAGGGACCAACGCTCCTGGTCGCGTGTTGATGTATCGAGCTGGCTAACAGCGCATTCGTCGACGCAGAACCTGCAACGATTGCGAGAACCTCGCCGCAATGAAGAACCTGATCAACTACACCCTCGCGGCCAGCCTGGCTGCTGGTGCCGCCGCGAATTCGCACAACCACCTCCACCGCCATGTCAAGAAGGATGCTGGTTCCAAGGTCGAGAAGCGCCAACCCGCTGTCGTGACCGAGTTCGTCGTCGGCCCTACCGAGACCGTCTACCAGCTTGGCGGAAAGCTGCTCGATGCCCAACAGGCCAAGGCTGGCCTCGAAGGTGGTGACTACGTTGTCGTTGGCGAGACCATCCCGACTTACACGCCTCCGCCGCCGCCGCCGCCGCCCACGACCACGACCACGACCAGCACGACCAGCGTCGCCAAGCTCGCTGCCCAGTTCATCGAGAAGCCTTCGTCCAGCTCCGCGCCGCCGCCGCCCCCCACGACGACTTCTCAGCCCCCGCCGCCGCCTAAGTCGACGCAGGCGCCGGCTCCCAAGCCCAGCAGCACCGGCCCTTCCAACTCTGGTGGCACTGGCCTGAGCGCGCAGTTCCCCAGCGGCAAGGTCAAGTGCTCCGAGTTCCCTTCCCAGTATGGCGCCGTTGCGCTTGACTGGCTTAACATGGGCGGCTGGGCCGGCCTGCAGTTCGTTCCTGACTTCTCCATCTCCTCCCTCAGCATCAGCAACATCATCACCGGCATTGCTGGCCAGTCCTGCTCCGCCGGCTGCATGTGCTCATATGCCTGCCCTCCCGGCTACCAGAAGTCTCAGTGGCCCAAGGCCCAGGGTGCTACCAAGGAGTCCATTGGCGGCATTTTCTGCAACTCCAACGGCTACCTCGAGCTGACCCGTGACGGCTCCAGTACCCTCTGCGAGCCCGGCGCTGGCGGCGTCACCATCAAGAACGATCTGTCCGATGTCGTTTCCACCTGCCGCACCGACTACCCCGGAACCGAGAGCATGGTCATTCCCGCCATTGCGCAGCCCGGCGAGGAGATTGTCCTCACCAACCCTGTTCAGGACGCCTACTATGTCTGGGATGGCAAGAGCACCTCGGCCCAGTACTACGTCAACAAGAAGGGTCTCGGTCCCAAGGACGCCTGCGTTTGGAACAGCCCCTCTGACCCCAGCGGTGCTGGCAACTGGTCCCCCGTCATTGTTGGTGTCGGCAAGGCCAGCGACGGCATCACCTACATTTCCATCTTCCAGAACCTGCCCACTAGCACTGCCCTGCTGGACTTCAACATTGAGATCACGGGCGACGTCAACACCAAGTGCTCGTTCGTCAATGGTCAGTGGTCTGGAGGAGGCTCCAGCGGCTGCACGGTGAGTGGACTATTCTGAATCGCCCCTGGATGTGGGCAGGAAGAGAATCGCGTGCTGACATAAATTACAGACCGGTATGAAGTCCGGCGGCAAGGCCACGATCCGCTACTTCTAAGTCATCGACGTACGGCTCAATCTTGAGTAACATCTTCTTGGATCTTCATGTGCATATTCTTCTCAGCAGAGCACCGGGGGTAGGGTGGAGAGATTAGAGGTCACCAAGAGAACCCGAGCCGGGGGGAGGGCTGAGGCGCCCCGATCGAGGCTGGGCTGTATTTGGAACCCGACGGGAGGAGGCTACAGAGGAAGGCGGAAGCATTGGTCGGGCTAAAATTCGCAAACCGGAAACCTGCCGCGGCTTCTGGATCCGTTTTCAAGCCTTTCGCCCTCTCCTCTCGCGGCTGGAGGCTCTTGTATCACCGTCTGGGGCGGCCACACGGCGTCCCTCCAGGAGCCTCCGAATATTGCTTTTACTTATTAACTGATGTCTTTACTTAGTTTTCTGTTGCAATTGACTTTGTTCCTGTGCCGTGCTTTGGCGTATACGCGGCCCGAGCCAACCGTGAGCTCTGTTTCTCAACGACCTGGCAGTGTCTGCCTGGGTTGCCTTGATGTTGGGACTGACGACAGCGGCGGCGCACAGTCTCCCCCCAGTTCCCATGGCTGTTGGCTTCTGCCGCCCGCAAAAGTTGCTTTACAGATGTATGCGTGTTATGCAAAGTTACACAGTAGGCCGTACCGTCTACGGATTACATGTGAAAGAATCGTGGCGACCTCGGAAAGGAAGTGTATTCAATAACGAGTATCCAACTATGGGTATCTGCCGTCTGCCCTGTGCGTCGTCCCTCGCCGTCGATCCTCTTGCAACGCAGAAATCAAAACTCCATCGGAGTCCCGATACCTGCTTCTTTGAGCCGACGCAACTCGGCACTCCTCTCGGCACTCTCCTCCTTGAGCCGCTCTTCGACCTCGTCCCTGATGGCTCCCAGGTCCGGGGGAATGGCCTGCATCTGCACGCTGGGCGCGGCCTGGACAAAGCGGAGCTGCTCGGTGACGTGCTGCACGATCTCCTGCAGGCGTTTCGGGGGATTCTTATTCAGCCGCGGTTCGCCCAAGATCTGTTCCAAGGTAGGGAACAGCGTGTCTTGTCGAAACTGGTCGCGCCACGGAGTATGCTGAGGGAGAATCGGATTGATCTTGTCCTGGCAGCCGATGGCGATGCTCGTCTCATAGGTCCAGGCGCGGGCCACGTTTCGGGGTGTGTAGCCGCCGCCGCCAAAGAGAATCAGGGGGAGGTTCATCCTCTTGCAGAACTCGACACAGGCACCGTGGCCCTGCACCTGGAGGTTGAATCGGCCGAGGCGGTCGCCGGCCAAGGAATCGGCGCCGCATTGCAGAGCGATGGCACTGGGACGAAACTTTTCGACAATCCGGCCGATGATGGTGTTGAAGAGCATGTCGTACTGCTCGTCGGTGATGCCGTCTTGAAGAGGAACATTGACGGCGTGGTGCGCTCCAGAGTTATGCTCGTTTTTAGGGCCATTGTCGTCGAGGGCACCTGTGCCGGGGAAGAAGTTGTTGGGGTCGTATTTGTGGAAGGAGACGGTCATGACTCTGTCGGTGGAGAAGAAGGCCTCCTCTACGCCGTCGCCGTGATGGACGTCGATGTCGATGTACAAGACTCGAGGGTGGAAGCGCAGAAGCTGGAGAATGGCGATGACAATATCGTTGATGTAGCAGAAGCCCGACGCCTCTGCCTTCTTTGCGTGGTGAAGGCCACCTCCCCAGGCTATGGCGATGTCTGACTCCTTGGAACAAATCTTCCTCGCGGCATCAAGAGCGCCGCCAGCGGACATGGAGCAGTAGTCGTACAGACCTTCGAACAACGGGCAGTCGCTACCTCCCAGGTTGAACTTGAGGTCCGGGTTCTGATTCTCCAGGTCACGAGGCACCGGCTCGGGCAGGACGGTGCCTAGGAAGTCGAGGTAGTCGGTGGAGTGGAAGCTCGCGAGCTCCTCATACGTGGCGGCGCGGGAGACGTAGTTGTCCATGGCAAAGGACATGCCGTACGAGTAGATTAAGCTCTTTGAAAGGGTCAGGCGCCACGGCTTCATCGGATGTGTCATGCCAAAGTGGTGCTTTTCCATGTCGGGGTTGCAGTGGAAGGAGACGGTGTAGCCCTTCGGCCGCGTGATGTTGGCCTCTTCTGCGTTGCGCTTGCACTTGTTGAAGAACTTGGCATTGTCCATCTCGCTGGCGAGGCCCAGCGGGGAGTTGTATTCCTCCACGATGGAGTCATCGCGGTCCACGTCGAGCTTGTGAGGCAGGTAGTTTGGTTTGGGAACCCGGAAGCGGTACGAGTCGATGTCCATGACCGGCAAGCCCGGTGAGGCACCGGATGGGCGCCTCGATGAGGTGGAAGCTGAGCCGAAACTGAGGCTGTTGAGAGTGAGCCGGGTGGGTGAATGGGTGGGTGAGTGAAGTGAGTTGAGTCGGCTCTGAGTGAGGTCGTCGTGGCCAGAAGGGGGGGGGGGGGGGGGGGGGGGGGGGGGGGGCGAATTTGGAATGCGCTCTGTCGAGAGGTGGATTCCGAGCTCTTTGCAGTCTTTGAGAGCGAGATACAAGATGTATATTACGCAGATCTAGGAGTATCGCGAGGAGGGGCGCAGAAATTGTGTGTTTGGTGGTCGATTCGGTGGGTTGAAATGGTCAAAGATGCGTGGTCGTTGGTTGCACGAAGTACCCTCATGTATCGTGTCGTGCGTGCGTGCACTGCAGATGGAGCCGTTGGGGGCTAAACCGGATTTGGAATTGGCGGAGGAGGAAGGGTGTGCACGGAGCGGAGACGGCAAAACTTGGGGCCTCGCAACAGGGTTCCTTGCCCGAGACTGGTGGTGCATGGGGATGCTGGAGCGAAGGTACATGGAAACAGGCTCTGGCCAAGGCCGTTGAGGCGGTACCACAGGGCGCCCGGCCGAACAGGTTCCCCTGGCTGCTGACCGCGGGGCGAGGCTCCAGCTCCAGCAGTCCAGTGCCGGAAAAAAGCCTGGCACCTGTCGCCTCTGGCCAGCATCGCAACAACATCTGTACTGCCTGCCTGCAACCTCGTCGCTTCTACCATTTCAACCTGCCCAACTCTCACCAGCAGCAGCAGCAGCATCAGGTCCGCACCGCAAGGCGCTGAACATCAGATCAAAGAAGACGGCCGTCACGTGGCAACGAGGTGAGCCGAGCCCTCCACCGAGTCCTTGTCAGTCGGCCGCGCAGGCCTGTGTGCGTGCGTTTGCACTCTGCGTTGCGTTGCGTTGCGTTGCGTTGGTCGCTTTTGCTCTCGGCAATCAATTCATGCCTCACTCAGTCTGTACCGTCGGCTGCTCGTCCTTCTCGCGATGAGCAAGACGCAGCGGCCTGCTCTTCCCCATCACCTGCGTCGCCGTGCCCTGCCGCCGTCGTCCAGCGGCAGCGGCAGCATCATCGGTTGCGACGCCTGTGGGACACGACCGACTAGGGTAGTGGCGGCTGTGGGCTCCAGCTGCCACCCGCTGGTGTCTTACCTGCAGCTGGCAGCCAGACCCCTCGGAGCCAACCCTGTCTCTGCCGCCGAGTGTTTTTTCCTCCGTCGTCTCGTTTCTCGATTTACGTTTCCTCCTTCGCTTTGTTTGCTCAGTATCTCGAGTTTTTGAAGCGTGCCCTTGCATCTTTTGCGGCGCATGTCGCCCGCGCCACCGACCCTCTCGTTTTGCAATACGCTTCATCTTTCTACTGCTCGCGCTCTCGGCGACGCGCCCAAGTTAACCCATCATGCCTAGGGACGACCTGTCCATCGACTTCGTCAAGAGGATGCCTCAAGGCGAAGCCCTCGACCCCGGCGTGATCCTCGACGACTGGATCAACCGTGTCCAGAATCTCCCCGAAGAGATCCGCTTCATGGAGGAGGAGGTTGCCGACAAGGATCGCCAGTACAACGAGTGCATTCGCATGATCGAAGACCGCGACGCCAAGATACAGAAGTGGATAAAGTCCAATGGCAGCCACGAGCCGAACCCTAAGGAGGACCTCTTGCGTGCCCAGATCCGCGACAACTACGCCCGTGCCGACAAGCTCTCCCAGGACAAGATTGCCCTCACCCAGAAGCTCCAGGCCATCATGGACAAGCACCTGCGCAGCCTCGACGTCCAGATCAAGCTGCTGTACGACCGCGCAGAGCCTGGCTTCACGGATCCCGACGAAGTACCCTCGCTGCTGCGGCCCAGCGCTGCCAACCACACTGCCCCCTCTCTTCGCTCCATTAACCCTTCCGCCAGCATCGCAGCCACCGGCCCGATCCCCTCGCCGCTGAACCCAACCCACAGCTCCTCCAACCCAGCCACGACGCGCCTGCCCGCCCACCCCCACATCCGACACGCCCAGGCCCAGCAGAACCACCTGCAGCACGCGGCGTCTGCCCCGGCGACGCCGGCGGCAAGCATCATACTCAACCGGCAGCGGGAGAGCTCGGCCGGACCGGCGACGAAGCGCGGGCCTCGAGCCAGCACGGGCCTGGGGAACGCGCCGGTTGCGTCAAGCGGTCTCGCTAGGCACTCCTCGCTCGGCCCAGGAACCCCTAAGGGCGGGCCTGGCGCTGTGGCGGGCAGCGGTGCAGTGAGGGCGGGTAGTGCCGGCCCGCGAGCTAGTTCGGTCAAGGCAGCGTCCGGGGCGGGCAGTCGACGAGGCACACCGACGGCGACGGCGCGGAAGAGGATAGCCCCCAAGTCATCGCTTTCGCGCGTGAAGAAGGCGTCGGCCCGAAACTCACCGGCCTCGACGGCAGATAGCGACTTGTCCGAGGCGGAGAGCATTAGTGGCGACGACGAGGATGGCGCCGACGGCCGATCGAGAGGGACGCCAGCCGCAGACGGAAAGGACGCGGACGGTGACGAGGTCGTTGTAGAAGCCGAAGACGACGACGAGGAGGACGGCGGTGACGATAAAAAGTACTGCCTGTGCCATAACGTGAGCTACGGGGACATGGTGGCCTGCGACAACGAGAACTGCCCTTATGAGTGGTTCCATTGGTCGTGTGTCGGGCTCAAGAGCGAACCTAACGGGACTTGGTACTGCCCCGAGTGCACGGTGGAGAAGTTGAAGATGGCCAAGTAGGCGGCAGAAGTTGGCAAACTACGACGCCGCCACTGGAGGCCACGGAAGCGGATGGTAGGGAGTCATCTGGGATCGATGACAAGGCTTGAAAGAAGTTCAGTGTGCCGTGGTGATGCATGGAGGGGCCGGCAAACCCCTGGCGTTTGAAGGGAGGATAGGTATATACCCAGCGTTGTTTTTTGTGTTGTGTTGCTCCGAAGGGGACGAAGCAGGCCTTGTGTGAACCGAATTGAACTTCACATCTCGATACTCTTGCCGAATCCGTCTCGCTGTGATGCTGATTTGTCTTTGATTTATTTATTTATGTATTACTGGCTAACCTGCCGTGGTCTGCGCGAGATCCTGACTTTGACTTTGGATGACGCAGCGGACGACACCGCGAGCCACGCCCTCGGTCTCTTCTCTGAGCTTCGTGATGTTGCCGCCCTTGGTCTGAGCCTGTTGTATAAAATCATCCAACGATCCACCGACGCCAAAGTATAGCCTCTTGGCCGCCACGAAGGCAGCCGCCTGGGCACCCAGGGCCGCCTGCTCGCGGCCGAGGACCGCAAAGACGGTTTCGTTGAACGCGTGCAGCGCGAACGGGGAGTATATTGTTTCCGCGCCGAGGAGAAGGCTGACGGGTGAGGTGCCGGACGCTTGGGGCGCGGCGCCTGGCAGGTCGTAGAGGAGCTGGACAAACTCGGGGGACCATCCGCCGGAGAGGAAGGACAGGCTGATGTTGCGCTCCAGGAGGTACGTCTGGAAGGCCTGGAGCACCTCGGGGCCGAGTTCGAGCTCGCCCTCGAGGGAGAAGGCGTCACGGATGGCTGGGTGCTGGTGCTGGTGGTGGAGGGCCCAGGCGAGGAGGAAATTGGGCATGGTGACGAGCTGGAGGACGGAGGGGTTGTAGTCGGCCAGGATGAAGGTGAAGGGCTGGGGCTGCGAGGGCTCGAGGGCCATGGCCCATTGGAATAGGGCTACCGAGGGGAGAGCAGTTCCGCAGCCCAGCTGTGAGGTGTTAGCAATGGGTAGGTAGGTAGGCAGAGGGGCTGATTTGACTGCTTGAACGCATATGGCACACCTCTATAACACGGACAGGCCGGCCCTGCAGCGAAGCCGGATGGCTCTCCGCCGCCAGCACCTTGACCAAGTCGACGCTGCTCTCCCAGCTCTTGAAGCCGCCCTCGTAGACGCCCGTCTTGACATCGTGCTCGCCCAGCCCCTCGGCGTCGCGCTCCTGGCCGCCGACGTCGTCCTCGGCCATGAGCTGCAGCCGCACGTCCCACAGCTCACGGCGCGGGATCCGCGTCGTGGTCACGCCATCGTCGAGCGCCACATCGAGGCAGCTGTAGGCAATCTTGGAGGGCAACCGGGCGAGCAGCCGGGCGAGGTCGTGCCGCGTGGGCGGGAGCTGGAGCTTGCCGGCGACGGGGAATGCGCTCTCTGCTGGTGCTGGCGCGGTGCTGGCGATGGTGCTGGGGGTTGCTGGTGTGGGGGACTCGTTGGTGTTTTCGAGTGGCGCATCTATGTCGTCGCCGGAGAAGCCGAATGAAAAGGCCATTTTGGTGTTGTTGTTGCTCTTGTTGTTGGGATTGTATGTCGTGAAGTTTGCGCATGTGAGAGTGAGAGAGAGCCAGTGAGTGAGTGGGTGGGGCCGAAATTTCTGGACACTCTCAACTCACCCCGTCATCAGCCATCACCTCATTCATCACCATACACGATCTTTCACACGGCGTTGTATTGGGCATTTGCGCTGTTTGCTTGGAGTCTCATACAGTTCAATTTCAAAATCTCGCTTGGAGCAGCGCATTGGGATGGTGCACGGAGCTGTAGAATCCCTCCCCTAGCGCTCTCACCGACCTCTTCTTCACCCTCACCACGACAAACAGCAACCTCAACATGCGCCAGTCACTCGCCAGGCTGGCGTCCGCTGCCACGCAAAACGTGCTCCGGCCAAAACACACGGCCCTGCTGCCGCCGATTCCCCTCTACCGGCGGCTCCTCCGCGCCCACCGGAAGCACCTCCCGGCCGACATGCGCGTCCTCGGCGACGAGTACATCAAGGCCGAGTTCAGGGCCCATCGCAAAGTCGACAACCCTGCGCACCTAGTGAGTGGTAGCTGCACAGGCAGGAATGCCTCTTGCAGAGCATTGGGAATTCGTCCTAACGCCTGGCCTTGCGTGTCTAGATTGGCTTCCTCACCGAGTGGCAGCTGTATGCCCAAAAGATCGAAGGCGACTCCTGGGTTGGCGACAAGATTGAGCAGGGCAAGCTCCAGAAGATGAGCGGTAAGTTTGGCCAAGCTCTTTGGAGCAACTTTAATTCGAGAGACATGCTCATGTGGACAACCAGACGAACAAATCCACCAGCTCTATGAGCTGATGCAGGCGATACAGAACCGTCACAAGGGCGGAGAGTCCGGGTGATGATGACGACCATACCAATCATCACCAGTTGTAGCATTCTTGTATACTAGACCAATCAACCATAATCGCAGATTCCAATGTCTAAACGCCATGCTCTCGTTGCTCTTGTTCTAATATCTAGACTCCATGGCCTCGACGATCCAGTTGGCCCGGATCGCGCTGACCTTCTTCGCGTAGTTCTTGTTGGTAAACACATGCTCGAGGAACATGATGGCCTCCTTCTTCTGCCCGTGCAGGACGCTCGCCGGGTGGATCGCAACCACGTGCTTGCCCTGGATGGTGACGTAGCTCCCATCCGGCGCCAGCATCGCCGTCTTCATGGCGAATCCTCGCAAGAAGCACTTGAGAATCACGTCGGCCCTCTTCGGGTCCACGGGCGTAAACGGCTGCGGGTCCTGCGGCGGCGCCTCCGATATCAGCTTCTCCTTGAGGCTCATGGCCCGGAGCTGCCTGCGGATATTTAGTGCCTGCCGCATGTTGCGCATGTTGATCCTCCTCTGTTTGCACCACCCGATCCTGTCCGCGTTCTCTGCCGTGTACCGCTGCATGGTTGTGAGGTAGGTCATGATGTCGCCCTCCCGCCTCTGGATTTCTTTGCGCAATGCTCCCACTTCCTCCTGCACTTCTTCGGACTGCAACTGGAGAAAGATGTCGTCCCCCGATGTGATGCATGAGATGATATCAATTGCTTCGATGACGCAGTCAAACTCGGGCCTCGCGGCAGCTAGAATGACTGCGCCAAAAGGGGCAGGTATCGGGAACCTTGCCATCTTCTCCCCCGCCGGCGTGATGGCACCGTCGTCAGTCAGCGCCCCGAGGTAGTGAAGATGCAGGAGAGCCTTCTCGATGGATTCGGTTCCCGGCGTGTCCATGAGAGGAAAGGCCAGCACGTCCTGGATGCCACGCGCCTTCATGGTAAGGACGGCCCCGAGAACATCGTTGCGCAAGATCTCAGGCAGATCCGAGTCTTGAAACGTCTCAAAAGTGCCGTCCGTGTATAGCCTGAAGCATTTACCCGGTCCTTCACGGCCAGCTCTACCAGTTCGCTGCAAAGCAGACGACTTGGAGATGACACTGGCCAGCAGGGATTCCATCCCGAGTCGAGGTCGGTACTTCTTCACCTTGGCCTTGCCGCAGTCCACCACATACCGCACACCAGGGACGGTGACGGACGTCTCGGCAATATTCGTGGCTAAGACAATCTTTCGCGTAAAGGCGGTCTTGACGGGCAGGAAAGCCTCTCGTTGCCCTTCCATGGACAGCTGGCCGTAGAGTGGGCAGACCTTGATCTTGGGCACATTGGAAGCGGTTGTTGTGGCATACTCCTCAATCAACTTCTGCGCAGATTCAATCTCCTCTTGGCCGGTAAGAAAGGCCAGAATATCTCCAGGAAGAGGCTCCTCGAGGTGGATCTTGAATATTCTTTTCAGAAGGGCGTCTTGGATGTCGGGCACAGGTCGTGGCTCATGGACAACATCGACAGGGTACTGACGACCTTTGATTCGGAGCACTTGCACGTGGTCGGTGTCCTTGTCCTCGCCGTCTTTCGCGGGAAGGTCCTTGAAGAATCCTCGAATCACGTCCACATCTGCGGTGGCACTCATGATGATAACCTTCAAGGGAACGCCGCCTCGGCCACTCAGGTCCCCTGTCAAGATCTGCTTCAGGAACCCGACGAGGAGGTCGACGTCCAGGCTCCTTTCGTGAATTTCGTCAACGATAATAGCGCTGTACTGGCGCAGGTATGGGTCGCGCAAGAGCTCCTGAAGCAACGTCCCCTCGGTGAGGAACTTGATCTTGGTCCCACGAGGGACCTGATGATCGAACCGAACCGAGTAACCGACTAGGCCGTCGGGCTTCCCTTTCCCCAAAGGCGTGCCGGCTTCCCGAGACACTCGATGAGCCAAAGTCGTGGCTGCAACACGCCTCGGCTGCGTTATGGCAATGGTTCCGCCAACCGCCACCTCATCCTGAGACCCTGGCAGTTTGACGGTTTGACGCCTGCACCAGGACTCTTGGTAGAGGAACTGCGGCACCTGGGTACTTTTTCCGGATCCAGTCTCACCGACCAGAACAACGACATTGTTGCCGGGCTTGCGCAGAGCGGCTTGAATCTCGGAGCGATGCTGCCAGATGGGCAGCGCTCTGCGCGTCTTGAGCAAGCCGGCGTCCTCCGTGTTCCGCGCCGGAGCCGGGCCGCCTCTTCTGCCTTGTTTTTCTGGCCGAGAAGTCGTCGTCGTGGTTTTTTTCCTTCTTTCCGTCGGCGCAGGGTCTTCAGGCTTCTCCGTGGCTGGGGCTGGGGCTGGCTCCGCAGGTGTGGTGGTGGTCTTTGCGGGCTTGGGAGTGGGATCCAGGTAGGCCTCTAAGGATATGGTTCTGCCTCCGATTGTGATGGCATTGGCGGGCTGCTGCTTCTTGCGCCTCTTGGATGGCTGTTCCACATTGCTCCCGGGAGCAGCCATGGTGCTTGGGTAGTGATTTGGTTGTATGTGGGTGAGAGGTTGTTAAAGTAAAAGTTGCACGTTGAGGCAGGTTGGCGTATGAAAATTATGAGTGCTGCGGTTTGAATGGCTGTCGCCCACCGGTACTTGCTCCACTAGCGTAGTTGCAGCACATCTCGAAGTACCTCTAGCTATCCTTCGCCTATAGCTGTGAAAAACCTATGCAGAGGCGTTGATTTGAAATTTAAATGACGGTAAGAGAATAACCTAAGTATGGGAATGGTTGTACGATACTATAAGGAACTACTATTAGCAGTCGCAAGGCATGGCGAGCAACGTTGACCGCCTCCAAGCAATGACAAGGATGTGAGATGGCGGACACTTCGACTGCGAGCCATGATTTAATCTATTGCTCGCCATACCTATAAAACAAACGACCACTATTCTCTGTCTCGTAGTGCCGTCATCAACGATCATCATCGGTTCTTGGGGTCAACGGCTAATGGAGGCCGCAGCACATGATGGGCATCTCGGCAGACTGGCATAGCCAAGCTTCCACCAGAGCATCGAGAACTGATTGGTATGAATGCTCAAACTCGATTCATGCTACTGAGAATAGTAGGTTGCGCCAGGGAGCCGCTATATTGATATAATCGCAAATCAAGCCGTCGCCGTACCCAATGCAATCGTCTTTCCTAAACTGAAATGCGCCGCCAGAGCCCCCCGCCCCTCTATTTGATCCGAGCCAACCGCTCTCTGTTCATCCTGGTGGCATCATCAACTGCGTCGCTCTGCGGGAAAACGTTAGCCGCCGAAAGAGAATGGATACTTGGAGGACGGGCCTGGCATAACCCACCTTGGTCATAATCCTGTCGATCTGGTTGTTCTGAGTTTCCACCTCCTTGCCGATGGCGCGGCCCACCATGTTCATCATGGATACCTGGCCCTCTAGTTCATCGAGGCCGTCGTCGATTTGGTCCTCAAGCTCGTCGGCGCCCTCTTCGTCGTCCAGGTTAAACTTTCCATAGTCCTTCTTGCGAGCCTGCTGTCGTGGCCTCCCGGCGGAGTTGATGTCCCGGAACGTCGTCTCCAAGCGCTGGTTTGCCGTAAACCCATCGTGTCTGGTCTGTTCCCGCTGTTCACGCTCCGTCCGGTGGCGATTGAGGACGTCGTCGTCAGCCTTTTGCTGGCGCTGCTTGGAGGTGAAGGGATTGCCGACGTGGACGGCGAACATGCTGCGGTTCAGCGTCTTCAGCTCTGCCGCCCTGTCCTGGGCGACCTTGTTCTGGTTCGCGGCGAGATCGAGGTTTTTCTCCGTGTTGTGCAGTCGTTCTCCTTGTGCACCGAGCCGAGCGAGGGTCGCCTGGCCTACTTCATTTGCCTGCCGGGCCATCTGCACCGAGCGTGACACCGACGAGGCACTCTCTTGCTGGACCTGTCTCTTCTCTGATAGGATAGCCTGGTATTCGGCCTCTTCCTGCTCCTCGGCCGTCAGCTCCCGCTGCTCGCCGTAACCGCCATAAGATCCTCCGGCGGCGCCAGACTGGTCGTAGGAGCTGCCGGGCGCCGGGGCAGCGGGGGACGGCTGCTTCTGAGCCAAGCGCTCCTGGGCACCAGAGAATAAGGCGTCTCGATTCTCATCTGGGGCGTTGTCGTTGGCGCGGCCGAATCCGCCATAGCCACCGGGGCCTCTAGCCCCCGCCGCCGGACTGTTGTAGCGATCTGGGCCAGGCTTATTTTCGTAGCGATTCGAGCCATATCCACCACCGGAGCCGTATCGGTCGGCGCCGTAGCCTGCAGGCTGAGAGGCACCGTAGCCGTTCCCATTGCTGGGCGGTGCCGGGGAGCCGGACCCGTATGCACCTCCCGCGCGTCCACCAGGACCAGCGGGGCCAGCACCGGGACCGGGACCGGGACCAGGACCAGCACCGGCTGGGAGCTGGCTTCCCGGTGGTCGCTGGCCACCGCCCAGGCCGCTGCGAGCCTGCTGGTACGGCGTTACGTTGGCATACTTTGCGCTGTCGGCATAGGGATCGTTGGCGCCCTGCTGGGCATAGGGGTTGTCCGACTGAGGGGCAGGGGATGCCTTCTTACGGCCGAAGAGGGCGTTGCGGCTGGCGTCGTCGCCATCGTCGCCCTTTTTGCCGAAGCCAAACTTCTTCATGGCGTGTGCCCTGCTTGGTGATGGCGATCGTCGGTCGTCGGTCGGCTGGTCGAGGCTCGCGGAGTTTGTGGCTTCAACTTGCCGAGGACAAAGGGGATGTGAAGGAAGGAGGAGAGAGTGGTAGTGGAGGAGTTGGAGGATACAGGCAGTTACATACAGGCCTTACCCAAATGAGTGGAGCCGTTTGCGGTGGTGGGTTGCGGCTCAGTCAGTCTCAGGCTGTTTCGACCTGACCTCCGGGGCTTCGGGGGCCGCCTCCACCCTGTTGCAGGGTCGCGATCCGCTGAAGCCTGAGTACTAGCGCTGCAGCAGGCCTCCATCCATCAGCGCCACCGAGATTGGAGGCTCCGTCTCGCGTCCATCTCTTCAACACCGACTGAGCCACGAATGATGACGGGGGTGTTGCCGCTGGACAAATATAGCAACAGGCCGACAGTTGCTCGCGGCGCCCTCGAAATGCGATTCATTGATGGCATGTTGTGGAATTGTTTGTACTGATTGATTGGCCCCCGGGCCATGACGGGCACTTTACTCGACTCACCTTACGTCGAGGTACTTCTTACAGTCGTGCGACCCAGTCGCACCAGACCCTGTTTATCCGAGCTGGTTCTCGACCATTAATATTGTTTGCTTAGAGTCGACGTACGTACTCGTGTGCTCGTCATGCTCCTCTCATCGTCGACATGCCAGGCCCTTAGGTGTGGCTGAGCATCCTCGCGTGGGCTGGAGATGGAGTGCGATGAGAGGCAGGCAGTCTGGGGCAGATCTGGGTCGCTCCACCCAGTCGGGGCCGCTGGCGATGAATCGTGCGAGCCCCCCTACTGGTAGTCCATACTCGTCCAGTACTTCGTACCGCTAGCCTGAGGCGTCCATCCAATGTCCTCAGATCATCCCAGATTCCCAACGACATCGGTGACCTGGCCGGCCTCTGTATCGATTGCATATATCTTACCTGCCGGCTGGTCAAGCCGTTGCTGTAGGCGCACGAGCCATTGACGTTCCCCGACCCGCCTCGCGAGGCTGATTTAGTGCCTGTCCAGCACTAGGTACCTATTCGCCGTCGACTCGCGATGACTCTTCACCACTGGCTGGCTTCTTCCTGATCCAACTCGGCCATCACTTTCCACCAGCCTGCGACTCTCAACATACCTTAACGCATTACTGCTCATCAAAATGATTATACGAAAAAACACGCAGTCGACACTTGGAAACAGAGTCCTTTGCTTGACAACAGCGCACCATCAACGTGCTTTACTACATACGACTTCCTATAACGCCTCATCCCAGCCTTAGTCCGGCCCTCTCCGCCATGGCTTCCATCTTTACTTACGATCCGGATCCGCCGCACGTGTCCTCTCCTTGGCTCGCCCCCGAGGATGCCACCGGTCAAGCCCCTAAACGCTCTCCAGGCCCTGGGTTGTTGTCCGACTACGGCGTCACAAAGCTCCAGGCAGAGCCCCAGCAAGGCCCTACCGAATATAAGCTTCATTTGCTGCTGCGGCCAAGACGGGTGTACGCGTCCACGAGCACGACTGATCAAGCGGTAGGCTCTCAGCAAGCTGTGCCACGGGAGAAGAATCCCACGAAACCAACACCCGCGGTACCTGCAGCCTCCAGCCAACCCCGGCACGAGAGGCTCCAGCATCTGACCACTCAGCTCCTTTGGCGGCTACAGCAATCATCTCCGTACCATGCCTCGAGCTCCAAGGAGTTGGCCATTCCGAGGCTGCCAGATGATAACGTCGATATTAACGTGCCCGTCAAGTTGGCGGCGCTCGTCCCGGGGCTCGAGGAGTCCAGGGGGGCGCTGTACGAGATCGGAGTTTCCGACGACGGCACCCTCGTTGGGCTCACCAAGGATGAGATGAGCGAGAGCATTTCAACCCTGCGCGTCATGGCTGCCAGCCTTGGATGCACCGTCGACGTGGTTCGCATGGTCATTGTTGGGGAGTGCGAATGGATCGAGTCGGCGGAGCTCGTCGACAACCCTGCCTCAACCCCCGTCCAGGAGACTAAGCACGGCAAGCTGTGGGTGGCAGAGGCTCTGGTGACACCGAATCTCGGATTGCGGAATGACCCTTGGTGCGAACAGAGTGACTCAGGGGACTCGACGGGCGTGGGGGCCGCCAACACGCCAGAGCCGGTGGCAGTCCCGAGTCGTGGAAGCTCGGCGACGCCGCAGCTGCGGGTTACTTTGACCGGGCCTACGACCTCTGGCAAGTCCAGTCTACTTGGAACACTATCCACCGGAACACTGGACAATGGTCGAGGGAAGAGTCGTCTAAGTCTGCTTAAGCACCGCCACGAGATGGTCTCTGGTGTGACCAGCTCCATCGCCCAGGAGCTCATCGGATACAAGGACCAGGCTATTCTCAACTTTTCGCATGGCAACATAGAGTCATGGATTGATATCCACGACTGTGCCGATAATGGGAAACTGGTCTTTGTGTCCGACTCCGGCGGCCATCCACGCTACCGCCGCACCGTTCTCCGTGGACTCATGAATTGGGCGCCACATTGGAGTATCCTATGTATCGCTGCAGACGCAACTGAGGAAGCGTCCAGCGGCGTCGGAGCGACGCCTTCAGCCCAAGACGTCTTGGGTGCCGCCGCGGCTGGGGTTGACCTCGTCAAGGCGCACCTGACCCTGTCGCTCAAATTGGATGTGCCCATGGCAATTGTCATCACCAAGTTGGACCTGGCGTCTAAATTAAGTGTACAAAAGACAATGGTCAAGGTCCTGACTGCCATCAAAGAGGCGGGACGAATACCCAAAATACTTCAACCCGATCAAAGGCAACATGATGAGCTCAAGCACATACCACAGGAGGACCACGACAAAGTCCAGGCTATTGTAAACAGCATAACTGAAAGCGGTAGCTTGACCTCGTATGTCCCCATTGTGCTGACGAGCGCAGTCAAAGGTACTGGCATCGGGCTGGTTCACGCTCTGCTTGCGAGCCTGCCTTTGCCTCCACCACCGACGTCTCGAGACTATGTTGGGATGGCCCTGAACCCAGAGCAGCCGAAGTGCTTGTTCCACATTGACGACACATTCAGCCTCCCGAGCTCGTACAGCGCCTTGGCCTCCGGTCCTGGACGACAGGCGGACCAAGGTGTTGTCGTGTCCGGCCACGTCCGGTTCGGGAGCCTCTCGGTCGGAGACATGATCGTGGTCGGGCCATTCCAGCCGGAAGATGAAGAGTCTCGTGGATTGGGATTGGCCATGGAGGACCGTCCATCGCCGGGGAGCTACGGCCTGTCGATATCGCATCCGTCGTCGGCTGAGCTAGCTCGAATAGCCATGAAGAACGCGGTGTCGGCGTCGGCGATCGCAGGAGAGTGGCACAAGGCACAGATTGTGAGCATTCGCAACCTTCGACTGCCGGTGCGAACTCTTGAGGCTGGTCAGGCCGGCTCGATCGGACTCGTGTTCGAGTCAGTCGCCGACAACACCGCCTGCGCTGGTGAGATGCCTCGGGTACGGCGAGGCATGGTCCTGGCGATTCCATCGAAGCACATGTTGGACACGGGGCTTTCTCTGCAGGCTGCCAGCGGGTTCACCGCGACGTTTGCGGACCCGGGGATTCGATGCCTTACTGTTGGGTCGTTTGTGAACGTGTACGTCGCCAGTGTGCGAGCAGCGGCACGGATTCTGCGGGTATCCCGCCATGGACGTGGTGGCGAGCTTGGGATGACAGCGACAGATGACATCGACGACATCTTTAGCCTGAGCGGAGAGATTGAGGACACCGAGGGCGGTGACTCGCCCAGCAACCGGCAGGCCGGGGAAGTTTCCCTGGAGCTACTCCACAACAGAGAGTGGATCGAGATGGGCTCAAAAGTAATATTGTTAGAGGGAGGAAGTCAGGACAGGTCGGGGCTTGAAGGGTATGTTGGGAGCGTTGTCGAGATTGTGGATTGAGAGGAAGCGATTCTCAGCGATGCTTTATAACCGCGCCCGTGTTTTGCGACCAGCTTAGATATTGGATTATTTTGGATATGTTTATTTGAGTTATCCCATGACGCCGTTTCCCATGCCCCGATTCCATCACGTCCACATGATATCAAGCCTTCACCAAGCCGTAGAACAAGGTCCACGTCAAGATGAAGCCAGACAGTCCACCGAATATGCCGCTCGTCCAAAAGTCCAGCGCGCCGTGGAAATAGCGGCCCGTGTCGAAGACGGATCGCTTCTCGGCCAGCGACTCGGGCGCAACTTGGACGGTGTAGAAGAGGAGCGTCGTGATGGTGGACAGGATGACATAGAAGAGGAAGCCGCTGTAGGACTCGAGGCCGAGGATGCCAGCGCTGACGCCGAACAGGGACGCGGCTAGGCTGTGGAGGTTGGACAGAGTCTGGCGATGAGGAAGAAGTGTCAGCGTTGGGGTCTCTTATGCTGTAATGGGCAGACCAGGCGCACCTTGGAGTTGTGCATGACAGAGTCCTGGACGATGGGGTGGATCTGGTAGTCTCGTTCGGACGGCATCTTGGCTGCTGTGAAGTCGCTGTGAACTCGGAGTAGATGCGAAAATTGTCTGCGGTCTTTGAAGAGTGCAATGGCGCGTCGGTGGCTTGTCGCGAGCTGATCAGGGGAATGTCGAAGCGGGAAGCTCGAGCTGGCTGACAGGTCGGAGTTGGCGCATCTCGCAGCAGCCAGTGGTGGAGTACAGGGTAGCCAGCCGCTACAGTGTCCTGGTGCGGGCCGACAGCCTCCGGGCTCCGCTGCCGAGCGCGGTACGTACCTCCACCGGCCTCGACCGTGTCGCGGGCCGAGGACCGCTCGTCGACGAATTCGGAAGTTTGGAATCATTGAATGGCGGGGTGACGGATACTACCCTCGTACTCTCCCATTCCGCTTCTTCTTCGCTCTGCTTCTTTCAACAAGCCGCCGAGAAGTTTTGCCGCAGAAATGGAGCACTCCTTTGAACCGCTCAAGAACGATCTCCTGCTCCGGGCAGCGTGGGGTAAGCGGGCATGACGTGCATCATGTGCAACTGCTCCGCCAAACAGCCGCGCTGACATTCTCTACAGGTCAGGTCGTGGAGCGTCCGCCCATGTGGGTGATGCGACAGGGTAGATACGATGCCTCGCTGCCCCCAGTTGCATGGTTGGACACTGACAAAGACGCCCCCGAACAGCCGGTCGCTACCTGCCCGAGTACCATGAAGCAAAGGGATCGCGAGACTTCTTCGAGTGCTGCCGCGACCCCGAGGTGGCCTCGACGCTGACCCTCCAGCCCGTGGAGCGCTTCGCCGGGCTGCTCGACGCCGCCATCATCTTCTCCGACATCCTCGTCATCCCGCAGGCCATGGGCATGGACGTCGAGATGGTGGACAAGAAGGGCCCGCACTTCCCCAACCCGCTCAAGTCGCCCACCGACGGGCAGTACCAGGCCGTGATGGACCGCGACGTCAAGGTCGCCGACGAGCTCGATTACGTGTACAAGGCCCTCACGCTCACGCGCAAAAAGCTCGCCGGGCGGGTGCCGCTGATTGGCTTCTGCGGCGCGCCCTGGACGCTGTTCTGCTACATGGTCGAGGGCGGCGGCACCAAGCTGTTTGCGCAGAGCAAGACGTGGATCTACAGGTATCCCGAGGAAACGAAGAAGCTGCTGCACAAGATTGCCGACATTTGCGTGGAGCATCTGGCGCTCCAGGTCAAGGCCGGAGCTCAGGTACGTTGACGACACATCAAGGCTGGTTCTGTTGACTGACAACGGGTGTATAGCTGGTGATGGTGTTCGACTCATGGGCCGGCGAGCTGGGCCCCGCGTCGTTCCAAAAGTTTTCCGAACCGTACCTGGCGCACATTGCCCAGAAGCTGCCCGCGAAGCTCGAGAGCATGGGCCTCGGCCGCGTGCCGATGACCGTCTTCCCCAAGGGTGCCTGGTATGCGCTGGACTCTGCCTGCAATCTCGGCTACAACGTCGTGGGAATGGACTGGCTGCAGGACCCTGCCGCGGCCGTCAAGATCCGAGGGTCGCGCAACGTCGTCTTCCAGGGCAATGCCGACCCTGGCGTCTTGTACGGCACCAAGGAAGGCATTACCGAGGCGGTGGAGCAGATGGTCAAGGGATTTTGGGTGGGCAAGAAGGGTTGGATTGCGAATCTGGGACACGGTGAGTATTCCTTGCGCGGAAAGCAACCGAGTGCGTCGGACATGAGTGGCTAACGTGCCCGTCTTTAGGAATCACGCCCGGCGTCGACCCCGACAACCTGAAGCACTTTTTCGAGGAAGTTCATCGACTGACCAAGAGCTGAGGAGCTGTATTCAACTCGTATATATAAGCAGGGAAGAGGACGGAAGCATCTCGGACGAAACTAAAAGCAACGGTGGGACTAACAAAAGTGCTTACGATTTTAGGGTTCACCAAGTATTTAAGAGTAGAATTGTGTCCATAATCGCCTTACGTATATCAGTAAGGTATCGACCACTGTTTTTCCATGCCCGCCTGCCTCCCACTCAAGGTGGTATCTACAAAACGTCATCACTGCATAATATTCCATCCACATGGGCCTCCCTGCTTGCGCCAGTCGCCGCCCGTTGATCCTGCGAACCCGTGTCCGGCCCAAGAGGGGCATGCAAGCCAAAGAGACTTGAACCAAGAACCGTAAAAGCCAGAAACAAAAATAACACCAACACTATGAGGGTGGGAGAAGACGCCGCGTCGGAAATGCAAGTGCAACAGTCTGCTGCAGAATAAATGCTCTAGGCCTTCTTGCCAAACAGCCAGCTCTTGCCCTTGGCGGCGAGCGACTCAGGGCCCGGGCTGGCTGGGCTACCGGTTCGGCCAGCGGTGGCGGCGGCGGCAGAACCGTCATCGACGACGGCCTGCTCGCGGCTCGTCTTGCGCGCCAGGTCGGAGCCGCCCTCTTCGGCGTCCCGGAAGATGTTGCCCGCGCCACCGCGGCCGGCGTACTGGGCGCCGGAGCTGAATCGCCGGGGGACGCTGCGCAGGCCACAAGTCAGTTCCGAGAGCATTGAGAAGACGAGTTGGAGTTCATCAGAGAAGGGGGGGGGGGGACTCACCCGAGGACGTCCTGGCGCCGGCGCGTCTCATCGGGGTCGTCGTTCTTGGCCATGTTGCCGGTGCCGCGGCGGCCGGTGGTGACGACGGGCTTCTTGAGGACGGGCGTCTCGAGGTCCGACGGCTTGAGCTTGGGCGACTGGCGTGCGTCGGCCATGTTGCCTGCGCCGCCGCGGCCGTGCGAAGCCATGGCCGACGACGTCGCGGGCCGCTGCGGCTGCGGCTGTTCTTTCTGCTGCTGCTGCTGCTGCGGCTCCTGCTGCTTGTTGCTGGCGCCGGACGTCATGCTTGCGTCTTGGGACGGGGGGCGATCAAGTAGCGACGCGACGACGGTATAGTATATGGACTGGCGCGTGCGCCTTGCTGGATGGCCAAGTCGCTAGAGGAGCGCTGACGAGAGAGGCGAGCGGGGTGGTGTTGTAGGGTTGAGAGGGACCCGGGCGAATGCGCTTTTGTGGTCGGCGGATGGCTGATGGAGTAGCCAACAGGGCGAATTCGAAAAGTTGTCTTGCGAAAGGAGTGCGTGAGGCTGGATGCGATCGCAAAAGGCAGTGAAAAGCTTTGAGAGGGTGAGGAGGGGACCGATTGCGGCGGAGGCGCACTAACCCAAGGCGACGCTAACAATTTGGCGTGAGTCGTGGTGTCGTTTGTAGTTGGCCGACAAACGACCGACTCGGTGTTGCCGCGCGCCAAGAAGCTTGTCTTTAAGCATACGGATGAGCCAAGAAGGAGTCCACCGTTAGGTACTCCGTACGTCGTGTAGACTCGTGTTGAGCAGAACGGCCTGAACATGATACATGTAAGAATCGCGTGCATAGTTTGACTGTAGTGCAGCAGTTTTCTCCATCTACACGGCCTGCAGACTAATTGCGTCAGAATGCCATTGCATATCGTACTCGGCACCGTCAATTGACCTAATCCAAGCGGCGGCAAAGGGTATGTGCATTGCCGTGTCATCTTTGAACCGCCAATGACTGCCGACCTCGAGCAAGCGGCATCGGCGTCATCCGTGTCGCATTGTGTGCAAAGCAACAGCGCTTCGTCAACCCGTCCCTCCTGGACAGCCTCATCTACACAACCGCATCCTTCAGTGCAACATCCGCACAATGACCAACTAGATTGGCGGGCCTTAACAGCCGCGCTGGAGCTGTGCATTGCCATACCAATCCGGGTCAACCCTGGCAGCTTCCTTCAGCCACTTCTCCGGTGGCTGCCCGTCTGCTCGTCTTCCTGGGCCATGGCTCGAGGTTGTGTAAAGCTCGCGCTTCACCTCCTTTTCGTCGAGACGTCGACTCTTTACCCTCTGTCTTCTCGCCCGTTAGTCGTTTCTGGCGTCTCTTCCACATGAGCTGGTGGTTCTGAACCACCCATCCCAAAATGACCGAAAGGGGCCTCCACGGGACCTGGGAAACGGTGGGCAACGAGCAACACCTTTGTCCGTCAACGGCTGCATCATTCGCGAGCGGCCTGCAAAATAACACCCGAATTCCGTATGCAAAGCTGGCTGCTTGCTGGCTGCAGGTCGACGACGAGGCGGGCCAACGTTGGAAGCACATCTGCTCAGGGCTTATTCGCCATAGTCGTCGTCATCGCCGCCCTTGACGTTTGCGTCCTTGCGGATCGGAATCTTAATGCCTTGCGTGGCAAACGTCTTGCTCAGGGGCGTGCTCTCGCACACTCCAGGGAACTTCTTGGCCGAGTAGACGCTGAAAATCTCGCTGAAGCACGACGCCAGGATCGGAGCCCGGCCGGTGTTGACCTTGGGCGCGTTGCCATCCCGGCGGGCCCCGCCTCGCGCTCCGACGTTGACAAAGGAGAATCTGAGGCTATTCCGGACGTCAGCATGCATTGCCCCCTCCAACCGCGCCGCCTCGATTCGCATAATGTGCTTACCGGAAAGAGCCTTCTGTGCGGACGCTGAGGTCCTGGAGCACGAACCAGATGCCGATGTGGTCCGACGTGTCGCTGAGGCGAAAGGCACTGGCTGCGAGGCTGCCGATGAGGTTCCTCGTGAACATGCCCTGTGGCTGCCCGCCCACCATGGCCATCCTGGCCAGCGAGTTCTGGTCCTGGACGTAGCCCGGAGCCACGGGAACGCCGTTCCTGGTGAATTGCGCCATGTTGGCCTGTGACGGCACGGGTGGGACCGCCCCGTCCTGGCGATAGGCTTGGTGCTGCGGGAAGAATTGCTGCGGAGGCGCGTACGAGCCGTTGGGAGGATAAGACGGCGGTGCTGGTACAGACGACAAGTCAGAAAAAGGGGGTGGGTACTTGTGCGAGGCCCAGCTTACCTTGGCCGTATGCCGGCTGCATCTGGTAGTCCTGCACGTAGCCAACGGGCTGAGATGGGTTGTAGGACGGGTCGCGAGTCGACGGAACAACGTGCTGGGGATACGGGACCATGCCTCCATCCCCTCCGTTGAGCACGGTGTAAGAGTAGGGCGTGGTCGACGAGATAGACGGGCTACCGGTAGAGGAGCGGACCAAGTTAACCTCGCGCGACCCATCCTCGTTCCAAAGATCGACGTTAAGAACGAACATAGAGTGGTCGATGGCGCTGCAATGGGCACGGACGTCAGCCTTTGTGGGCCGAGGACGTTGGCAGCTTCAGAAGTGTAAGAGACTTACTTGCAGTCTATCTCGCGGCCCGTGGCGGCATCCGTGATGATGAGCCGCACACACGGGGGTGGAGTAATTGGTCTCCGGTCCTGCTGGGTGTAAGCTGATGGCCGTGATACGACGCCCTGAGCCACTGGTGCCAGAAGGAGAGGCACTGACCTTGTCACCAAAGCCGCACATGCGAGCGCGTCTGGGCTGTTGCACGACATCTAGCCTGCCGACAGAGTGTGAGTAACGATAAGGTAGTAGGCCAAGAGGACGGGCACGAACTGGTACTTGCGGCCTGTAGCTTCGTCGACCTTTGAGAAGGAAGTGAGCAGTGCCTGGGTGCTGACCTGGGTGCTGGCAGAGGAGGCTTCTTCTTGTCTGGGGGCATGGCCCGCGGGAGGAGGCGGCTGCAGCTGGGGAGGAGGCGGCATCATGCTGTGATGTTGCTGGACCTGGCTGTGATGGATCTGGGGCGTCGAGTGTTGCTGCTGCTGTTGGCGCTGCTGGCCTGGTGGTGGCAGCGGGGGAGCTTGAGCGTGGGGATGAGGGTGAGGGTGAGGGTGAGGGTGAGGGGGCGGATTGTGGTGCTGCGTCTGGTGCGGGCTCGACTGAGGATGCCGCGAGGGGGGCTGGTGCTGATGCTGGTGCTGGTGTTGCTGGTGTTGCTGATGCTGCGGATGCTGCTGCTGATTGTGGTGCTGGGCAGGCGGCTGCTGGTGATGCTGGTAGGAGGCGTAGGTGGGCGCCGAGCTCGTCGCCGTCGGGCCGGGGCCAGAGGCGGCGGGTGGCGGAGGGTAGGTAGAGCCCATCTGCTCTGGTGGCGGGTACGTCGAGTTCATGGCGACGACTGGGGGACGGCGATGTTGTCGTGGTCGTCGAGGTCGGGTTCGTCGTTGGCGCAACAGACGGCGAGGCGAGCAAGGTAGCGAGGAACGAGGAGAAAATGGCGACTCGACCAAGAAGACTTGCAGGCAAATCAACGAGAGCCGCTCCCACAAACGGCACGGGACAGGCAGGCAGGCAGACAGACAGACAGACGGATGGACGCCAGCTAATAAGGTCCAAAGCCAAGCTGCAACGGGTGGAGAAGGGCAGCTCGAAAAGAGTTGAGAAGCGGGAACGCTAAAAAGGGCCCTACGAGGGTGGTAGGTATCGTCGTCGTCGTCGCCGTCGTCGTCCACGTCTTTTGTGGCACAGCTGCTGGAGGCGCTGTAGCTGTGCTGTGGCTGTAGCACGACAAGTACAGGCCTGGCGGAGGAACCGGGCCGGACGAGCTGGAGCTGGAGGCAATTCGACGGTCCAGCTTCATGACACCCTGGCCGGCGGTTGGCGATGGATTAGCAGATTACGGATACAATGGTGGTGGATGCACTGGATGCCGCTGGACGGACAAGAACAAGCAATTGGGCGGACGAGGACGAGCGACAAGGAATCGCGGTGATGGGGCCAGGCGCGTTCTTGTTGGTTGATCATTTGCGTCTCATCTGGGTGACGATGGGGTAGCCCAGCTTCGAGATAGAGCACTACTAATACTATTATTAACCTGGCTCGTTGGATGCGCACGTTTTGCGCCGCCTGCCAGCAGCAGAGACATCTTCTTCATCACCACGCTTCCTGCTTCTCATCATCATCCCCGGGTGGCGTACGGAGATAGGGACATGCGTGTATCCGAACCCATTACAGCATCCAGTGCTACGCTGCTCCCAAGGTACGGCGCTCGACTGCGACATGCGCATCCATCCATCCATGCACGCGCCCAGCTAGCATCTCGAAGGCTCAGAGAACACGGCCCAGCCCACGACCAGACGACGCCCGAGTGTGGTTGCACGAGGCTCCCTCCACCGTCTGGTCCCAGGCCTTCACATGCCTCATTTGCTGCCGTTGCCCGACCGGTGAGGGCGGGACCCGCTATAGACAGGGAGCGAATGTGCGGATGTAACGAGGCCCAGGCCCGGGCTCGGATCTCGAATCCTCCATGTCCAGCTCGCCCGCCATCACCACTGCATTGCATCGTCTTACATGCCTCGTACACCAGCTCATGCATTGTGTTATATGCGTGCTCGTGCAGCGGGCAGAAGTCGAGGCCACGCGCCCGCGCAGGTGCCACAGCTTGCCCAGGCTATTGGCGGTGGCTGCATCGCGCTGCCGCTGCCACTGTCTCAGCCCCACCTCGATGAGGACGGCCCCAGCAGGTACAAGTACCGCCTGGAGTCGTCCATGGCAATGGTTGATGAGATGCTGATGCTGAGGTGCTGAGATGCTGAGATGCCCCGCGGTCGGAGCGCCCCACGCCCATAGCCAAAAAATCGACCCCGCCAAACCGAGTCATCCAAGGCCATCGCCATCGCCATCGCCATCAGAGCCACAGATCCAACTCCTCGACAAGAACACGCGGGTTGCGCAATCGATACCGACAAAGCATCCCACACTCTGCTGCACCATCAATTCGCCCGTCCCGCCATGGATCTGGTCAACAGGTGCGTCCGCTCCGCGAAATGTCTCAATGCACTCGTTGCTGACCACGACAGCAGCCTCAACGGCCGCCTGCTCTTCGCCGTGCCCAAAAGTGAGCAACTACCAGAGACTCTCCCCCTGGGCTTCATTGAATGGCTGACCTCCTCTCAGAGGGCCGGCTGAACCAGGCCGCGCTGAACCTCCTCGAGGGAGCCGACATCCAGTTCCGCCGCGAGAACCGCCTCGACATCGCCCTCGTCAAGAACCTCCCCATTGCCCTCATCTTCCTGCCCGCCGCCGACATCCCTACCTTTGTCGGCCAGGGCCGCGTCGACCTCGGAATCACCGGCTGGGACCAGGTCAAGGAGCATGATGCCGCCGTCCGCGTCGAATCGGGCGCCAGCGAGAGCCCCGATGCCGCCGCCTCGGGCTGCGACATGGTCATGGACTTGGGCTTCGGCGGCTGCCGTCTCCAGGTCCAGGTCCCCGAGAAGGGCCAATACGCCACTAGCGAAGACCTCATCGGCCGCACCATTGGCACCAGCTTCGTCCACCTCGCCGCCGACTACTTTGCCAAGCTGGAAGCCAAAGCCGCCGAGTCGACCCCCGACGCCCCCTCCGACGGCTCTGCCAGGAAGCTGCGCACCAAGATTGTCGAGCTGAGCGGCAGTGTCGAGGCCGCCTGCGCTCTTGGTGTCGCCGACGGTATTGTTGATCTCGTTGGTCAGTAACCCTTGGGCGCCGTGCCCAGCTGCTTTGATATTGAGCGGCGCCGACTAACGCCTGTTGTTAGAGTCCGGTGAGACAATGCGCGCAGCTGGCCTCAAGGCAATCGACACCGTTGTCGAATCCACGGCCGTCCTGGTCAAGTCGCGCTCGCCGTCGAACCCAGAAATGCTCGAACTGATCGCCTCTCGAATCCGCGGCGTCATCACGGCGCAGAAATACGTCCTCTGCCAGTACAACATCGAGCGAACACGTCTGCCCGAGGCTTGCAAGATCACCCCGGGCAAGCGCGCCCCGACGGTTACGACGCTCGACGCCGAGGGCTGGGTCGCCGTCAGCTCCATGGTGGAGAAGAAGAAGCTTGCCCTGGTCATGGACGACCTGACGCGGGTCGGCGCCCACGATATCCTGGTTCTCGACATCCACAACACGCGATGAAGGAGCTGTTTCCTGATACATTTTGGTTATCACCTCATTCCGAGTCTTGCGGTCTTTCCGGCTACCAGAAGCCGGCACGATGGTGGGCGGCGTTGGACATTTGAGCTAGGGACTCGTTTTTCCCCCCCTCGACACATATACATGCGGACATGGAAAGCAACTGGCTGCTTGCCGATGGAACATAGACTAGGACAAGATGCAGAAAAAAACGGCCCGGGAGATGGCGATGGCTTGTTCAAAGCTCATGACACGAAAACGACAAGGATCGGCTACCTGGTACTAGGCTGGTAGAACCAAACCAGAATGATCTATCACAGACTGTGCTTCGTAATGGGACTGGCAAATATATAAAGTGCGATGCTGCAGCGTACCTGAAGATGTGTTTCAACCGGCCGACCTCGACTTCACCAATCACCTGGCTCGGTCAGTTGGGCTCGCCGGATGCGGCGGAAGACGTAAGTTAGGGGTGGGTAGCAAAGGCGCCCTCTGAGCAGTAGACTAGGCCAAACGAGTGCATCGCCAGCCGTTACGTCGCCGTAGCTGACAGACTGACGCATGTATCTAGGAACGAAGCAGAGGGCAGAGGGTTGTCGTGTAAACAGCACATATTCGCCTCAAACATCATCCACAAGATAATACCTTGTGTGGATTCCGTCTGCCTCAAACAGCGCATCATGCACGGCAGCTTCATGCTTCTCAGCTTGGCAAACGCTGGCAAGAGCTGATGAAGGCGCACATTTTACTCCTCCAACGTCCGAGTACTCGCGTAATATACCATCAGCTGTCTAGCATCACCAACATGGCGGCCGGGCGGAAAGGCACCACGACACAGCCCCATCCGTCAGCGGACAGCAAGATCCCTAGAGATGACGCGCAGACGCGGGAGCCATCGACTCTTTACAAGGTGAGCTCTAAAGCTGTGGTCGTCAAGAGGCAACCAACCCGTCTCATCCACTCACATGCGTCGCCCGACGACGCATCAACCAACCACCTGCTGACCACCTATTCGCAACCACAGCTCGTCGTGACGCCCGTCGCCTTTATATCCTTCCTCCTCTCCCTCCTCATCGTCGACCTACACTACTCCCACGTGCGCGTGCGCAGCCACGCCCAGGCACCCAGCCGCCTGCCCCCGTGGCTGCACGCGCTGCTCTTCCGCCCACAGCCGTACGAGTCGCTGCGTGACAAGCGTCGAGGCCTATCGTCTTCGCAGCAGCAACAACAACAACGAGGAAGCACCGAATGGCACTATCACAGCAACCAGCGGAAGCTCATGGAGATGGAGGCGGCCGAGGCGTTTGAGATTCGCAACACGGTGCTCGTGGTGTTGGCGCTGGCGGCGGCGGGGGGCACGTGGGCAACGTGGTATGCTGCGAGCAGGCTCTATCATCATTGGTGTCCCTGAGTGCTCGGCTCGCCTGGGCGAGACTTTAGGCGCCGTCCTGGCCATTTTCGTCGTTCTGGTTACCGCTGTCGGCGGCGGGTTCCGACTCATCCGCAGCTGTTCGGGGGCTGACCTCCCCCCCTTGCTGGGACCGGCCGCGTTGGACATTCTCGCGAGGGCTGTCGTCTGCGTCTGGAGCCTTGTTCGCGTTCTTGTTCTTGCTCTCGTTCTTGTTGCCCGCAGCTAGACGTGCCTGCGTCATGACGGCCAGCGAGTCCCAGGTCGGTGGACACCTACCAGGGTGACCCCCAATCGTCAGCCAGCGCCATGCCGAAAGCCGCTGGCTGCCGAGCTGCGTTTTGTCGCTGTCGCCGTCCATCTCCAGGCGGAGATAGTAGTTCACCTTTGCTCGTTGCAGGGCGGGAATGACGTGCAGGTTCTCACAAGGGGAGTGCAAAGAGATGTGGGAGGTTGAGTAACAGCTCCCGTGGGCCTGCTCAGCGCGGCAGTGATTCACGTATCGCAAGCCAATTCGGGACAGCGGGGAGGAATTGCCGCATGATTCCCTCACGTGTGTTCCTGTATTTCATATGTATTGCCATTTCCCTTTTCTCGTCACGTCCTTGGCCGTATACACGTGGCGAACAAACCCATTGACAAACGCCAGCAAACCCATGAGATGCCTCCCCCAACGCCGACAAACAAAGTATAAAGGAGGGCCACTGGCGTGGCAAGAAGGAATATACGAGCAGTCGGAATCCTCAAGAGCTCTGCTCTCTCTCTCCGTGTGTGCGTGTGTGTGTCATAGCGCCATGACCGAGCTCATTCTGTCCTCCATGCTGCTCCAGTACACAATCGGCCGGGGTTCGAGGATGCTGAGCCCCCGGGGGAAGCTCCTGCGCTCCTCCTCGAGGCCCAGGATGGAAGGCTGGCGGAAGATGATGCTGTTGATGGTGCTCTCCGGGGACGACAGGGCCGAGGCGATGGTGGCGGCCGAGTAGGAAGAGTCCCGCGCCGAGGAGGCCATGGACGAGGCCTGGGACCGCGTCGACGCCCGCCTGTCCGAGAGCGACGAGCGTGCCGCGGTGGGCTGGAAGAAAGATGCCAGGGGCGCCATGGCGGGATGGGTTGCGGGCTGTGCGAAGGGATGTGGTCGGTGTAAGTCGTCGCGGTAGAGGATCACGGCGAGGGTTGTCCAGAGAGCGGGAGTTGGTGAAGGCGGCCACAAGATGGGGGCACAGCCCGTTGATGAAGAGAACAGCGAATGGATGGGTAAACGAGTGGATTGCCCGGTTGGCAAGGGCGACGGCCAAACGAATGTCGAGAGGAATTATCGAAGCCTTGCAGCACCTGGCCGACCTGCGCGAGGGCCAACAAATCTAGGTATTCCGAGGGAGGACACAGCGTAGGCATGCAGATAGAGGTGCTCGACCAAGGGGTGGACAGGCCATCATCATATATTGGGCCGGGTCCGACCAGACCAGACCAGGAGAGGAGCCTGCGACGGGATGGACGGAGGCTGTAACGGCAGCCTGAGGGTCCCCGATATATTGGCACCGGTAGTCCGTAATGCGAGCACCACTGCATACCACGCGCGAGTAGCATCGAGCTTGGCGTGCCGATCTGGAGACTGGGCCAGCCAGAGCAGCGAGGATAAAATGCCCGACGAACTGCAGGGTAGTTGCGTTACCGTGCCTAGCCATCCCTGGACGTGGAGGGGAGCCATTTTGAGGGGGTTCGGTGGTTCCATAACAGCACACTCTCCCACCGTCTCCCTCCAGACTCCTGGAGTCTCTCTCAGATCCAGCATCGCATACGAGCAAAAACTGCCAGGGCCGTACAGTAACTATCGCGCTCCTCTCCCGCGCCGTCTGTTTCAGCAGCGCTCCTTTGGCCGCGCGCCCGAAACACCAGCCCCGCCGCCCTTTGTGAGGGGCCTGGGGCTGACCGTGGTTCGACCTCACCAAACTGAAACCCTCACCACCAAGCACCAGGGGACGCGAGCCCACACCAGGCCCCTTCCTTCACTGCACTCGTCTTGCCATTGCGTTCCAGATGGTTCGTCCCTGCATCGCTTCTACTATGCGTCTCATGCTTCAGCCCATTCATTGCACATGAGTAGGTTTGCCTCCTTGGAGTCCTTGTACGAGTACGGAGTACTCCGTGGAGAGAACAGCCCCCCCTGCCCCATCATGAAGCAGTCGACGACGAATCCAGTTTCAACATTATGCATCGCCCTAACGCTATGCAACAAAATAGGTGCCACCAGGAGTCCGTAGTGTCCCGCAAACGCCATATGTCGCTCTGCCTGTTTTCATCATCCGTCGTCCCGGAACGCCGCGCTAGCCTCTTCACTTCCCGTCACTTCATCGTCTTGCCCAAACACACCTGCGTACGAGCCGTGTGCTCACCCGTCTCCGTATCGGTACGAGCCCCCCTCGGGCCTGCGCAGCGTCGCGCTGCGCCTGATGCTCTCCATCCACACCGAGTCGTCGAGCATGTCAAGCGCCTGCGACGGGCTCACTGCGCTGCCCCGTCGGCTCACCTGCCCCGACCCTTGCCCCTGCCCGTCTGGCTCGTACAGCTCGAAGCTGAAGCCCGACGTCGTCCCCTGATGCGACGCCGTCGTCGACGCTGGTGACCGAGGGTAGCTCAGCGGGTGCTGGTACGCCGCGTCGGCTTGCGCCACATCTGTCGCCGTGCTCATCCGAGCCTGTTGTCCCGCGCCTTCGCCCACGCTCAGGTGTGTCCACCGAGCCGCCGACCCTTCCTCTGGCTTAAACGACCGCGTCCTCGAGTCCCGGTCGTCGTCGTCGTCATCGCCACCATCGTCGTCCACTAGGATATCCGGAATCGTAAGCTCCGGCACCCCAGACATTCGCGCAGCCCGTTTGCGCTCCATGTGTTTCTGGAACCTCCTCGACCAATACCTGTGGCATTGATGGTTAGCCTGGCTGCCCACTCATCGCCATCAGCCACATCGACTCAACTCACAGTGTATCGAAGAAGCCCTGGACGACCTTGCGTCGAATCTCCTCATCCACCCGCTGTAGTCTGGCTCGACGCCTCAAGAATTCTTCCAGCCTGTAGACACGTCAGTAATCACGGCGATCCTCTTCACCCAAAGGGGCAAACTTACTTGAGACTCTTGCTGTCGTTGATAATGTTGTAGTGGGCGAGAATCATCAAGACGTCCGAGAAGGCGATGCCCTTGTCTGGGTCGGCGGATACCAACACCTCCCCAAAGAAGACCTTGAATCGCCGCCGCCGCTCGCGGATCTTCTCCACGTCCAAGAGCGCTAGCCGTCTATTGAGCTTGTCAATGTCAATCTCGTTGTACGCGCTCGTCGTGGCGATGGACATGTGCCGCGAAGTCTGCGGGTCGCTTCGCACGTCGTCGAGGATTTGTCCCACCGAATCCTCCGGCTGGTATATCCGCATCTGGAAGACGCCAGACAGTTCGCCAAGCAGCCGCGGGAACTGTTCCTTCGTGATGAAGCCCGTACCCGCAGGGTCCACGCTTCGCCACGCTTCCTTGAACCGCCGGATCTCGTCTCGGTCGACGGCAGCCATGCCGCTCGACCGTTGGTAGACGTAGCTGAAGCTCTCGTAAATGAGAGACACGAAGAGGTTCACAAAGATGTACATGCTAAGTATGTTCCACGCCACGAAAAGGAACCTCGCCCACGGTTTGCTGCCGCAGTCGCTGTCAAAGAACTTGTCCTGCTCCACGCACAGCGGGGGCTCGATTTCGGCGTAGTCCTCCATGATTTGGTTCCACCCTTCGCCCAGACTCATCCGGAACAGCAGAATGAGCGCCTTCGGGACGCTGCGGAAGTTGATGTTGCCAGTCTCGTCCCCTCCGAAGCGCGTCAAGCTGAAGGCCTGGGTCATGGCGATGGCGAAGACGAGGAACAGCACCAGCCACGTCGCAAGCAAGTTGCTAATGACCGGCAAACTCGCCGCGGCCGTCTTGAACAACTGGTCCAGCGCGTCGTTGCGTGGAATCACCAAGAGGACAATGGCCACAAGGAAGAACTTGTGCAGCTGCACATACGTGTCGGCTCTGGTGTCGGCAATCAACAATGCCATGGTTGCCACGAATGCTCCAGACACTGATGCCAGCGAATACAGGTCCCAGGAGCTCCGCCGAAAGCGCGTCCACCCGAGGCCGGCTATCCGAATTGCGATGTTGGTCAGGTAGATAAGGACGAACAGCAGGAAGACAAATTCGCGCGTCCTTGTCCACCACAGCGGCTCCGAGCTGAATTCAGCGACCAGGAGAAGCAAGTGCAGCACCAGCACCACGGTGATGGCTTGATACCACTTGCCTCGTTTCTCGATGGCCCTTTTGTGGCACCACTTCTTCCATGTCTTCTCCGTGTCATTGTACGAGCTCTTGGACGGCGATATGTGACGCAGCAGCTTGCGCAGCTCGAGCCACGACCGCTGCTCGGCGGTGAGAAAGGCGACGCCTGTCTGCTCCGTGTAGTTTCTCATGAAAACCGAGATGAACAGGGTGAGGACGAACACTGTCGCCATGAGATTAAACACGACAAAGAACAGTGCGTTTCCTTGAGCGGCCAGATCTTGGGGTTGCTGCCCTCGCCCCACGATGGCCTGGGCGGCAAAGGACACATCCGTCCACCCCTCCTGGCTGACAATTTGGAAGAGGGTGAAGAGCGATGATCCAAAGTCGTCAAAGTTAAAGTACGGGTTTGACGCAACCCGGGGTGCCAGCATCGGCCAGTCGCCGCTGAAAGGGGTGCTGTTATACTCGCCGAAGCAGCCATCGAGGGTAGTGATGCTACCGGAATCATTGCAGGACACCATCAGCCCGTTGAACAGATTCAATCCGTATATCGCGAAGGGTATCAAGAGGGACAGCGATATAAACGCAGCCTGCTCTGCGTATTAGTATATCTGCTCGGCGGAGCCGTTGAGGCGCAAGCTTGGAATGGAAAGGTACTTACTCCTACAAGCTTCCACCACCCAACGATGATGAGCGAGTGAAACGTGTCTCTTGCGCTGTCGCTGACATTCAGCAGACGGAGGGCTCGCAGTGCCTTGAAAGCCCCTACGGCGCGGGATATGGCCCCGTCGTTGATAAGCAGGGTGATGACATTGATCCAAAGGGTCACCAGCACAATGCCGTCGATGATGCCCCATGAGCTCCGCATATAGGCGTTCGGTGTCCAAAACAGCCCATCGGCAATTACTTTGATGATGGCCTCGATGGTGAAAACCAGCACAAAAGCCAAGTCGGTCCAAATGTACCAGTTCCAGACGTTGCCTGGGTGCTGCTCCCGATATTCCTTTTGGTAGAGGGGCGTTGTAACGCACGCCAGGACCACCATTGCCACGACCACAGCGTAGACAAAGGCGGAGAACGCGTACCAGGCTATCTTGTTGGGCTCAACGCCGTCGAACCTCTCATAGCCCCTGGCCGGCCCAACAAGCCTTTGGCACTGGCGCCGAAGAGGATTCTTGGGTCGGAATATATACAACGAGTCGTTGTACTTTGGATGGCGGGCGAGATACTCTCGTTGAGCCTTCCGCCGAGCAGAGGTTGCTGAAACGGCTTGACGGGCCATTTGTCGCGGATCGAGTGTGTCATTCGGGCCGTCGAATCGTATGTTGGAATAGAACGGATTCGGGTCCTTACTCATGCGGTGGACAAACTTGCCCCAAGCCTTTGCCAGAAATCCGGGCTTGGCGTCGTCGCCAAACAGGGCCGTCGTACTCCTGTGCGGCATACCGTCGTCCCCTCCTCCCTGATCCTGTAGGGGGTCTGTCGGATCGTCGTCGAGAAAGTCGCGTACCACTGCGTCCTTGAGAAGCATCTCCATCATGGCCGGGCCGTAATCCAACGGATCTTTTCGTCGGCGGGATCGACCGAAGCTAAAGATCGTGGATAGAGCGAGATTGCTCGGCGCATGGCCCAACTCTTTCCTCTGCAAAAACGCCTTGACTTGCTCCAGGCGCTTCTCGTCTTCGGAGACGTCGAAGTTTTCTTGGATGACAGCAATAAACATGTTGACCAGGATGAAGAAGGAGAGGATGAACCAGCCAATCAAAAATATCGTGCCAATCCAGGCAGTCTTCAGCGCTGTCGTGTAAGCAGTAATGGTATATAGAATGTCGGTCCAGTTCTCACTGGAGAGTATTTGATACATTCCTAGAAATGAGTTGAAGATGGTGAAGAAGGAGATGCGGTGAAGTTGCCCGCTGTCATCGTGAATGGGTATTTCACCCCTGAACAGCTGCGCGGCCAAAATCGCCACCAAGAAGGTCATTAAGAAGACGAAGAGCATCAAGTTGGCAATACCAGCAGCATTCCCCAGCACCAGGAGGATGAGCTTTCGTGTCACTGGAATGGCCAACACAATCCTGTACGCTCGCAGGATCTGAAAAACGCTGAGCCAAGCGTACGCCCGGGAATGTCGAATGGGCGGTATCAGAATGATAGTGGTTATTACCGCCAAGCCGAAGTCAAAGAGGTTGCGCCAGCTGCGATGGAATCGCTTCCAACTGGCGGCAAACCGAAGAGCAATCTCGATGTCCAGGACGATGGTGGCGATCACCTCGGCCACGTTGATGAATGTTTCCCGGGATTGTGACATGGAAGCGCTTCGGAAAGCCTGGCAGAGCAGCGCAAAGGTAATCACAAGGACCCAGAAAATCGAGGTCCTGTCGTACAGCCGCTGAAGCGCCGAGGACCTTCGCAGGCGTTCGTCGGGAGCGTCTTGGGCAAACGGCTCAAGGTCCGCTGTAAAAGCACTAGACTTGCTCTCTTCGCGGATAACCTGGAAAGACGACGTAATAACGGCGATCAGAAGGTTCGTCAGCCAGAGCAGCATGATCATGATGCCAGCACCGAAGAACAGCGCGGCCTGCAAGTAGTCGGATCCCATTGTGTAGTACATGAGGTCGGAGAAGGTGTTTGCGCTCATGATGACGAACACAAGCTCCAGAGAATGAAAAATGTTGTCGAAATTGACTGTCCCGTTGAAAGGGCTTCCTTGCTGGAGGCAGATGGAACCTCGGGGGCAGATGAACCCCTTGCCATCGCCAGTTCCGTTCACGAGGCCATCCAGCGACTCGGTACTGCCAAATTTGAGCCAGGGCAAGGTTTTGCCTGTGTGGTTGTCCAGGTAGCCGCCGCAAAACTCCATGTTGATTGTAAAGGAAGCCGAGAGATTCTTGGGGTCCGTGGGATCTAGCCAAACGCATTCGCGACTCAGGCTCGACTTGAAGCTCTGGACGCCAATGATGGCGAAGAGCAGCCAGAAAAAGCCGATGAGAAATGCCACGCGGACCAGCAGGGGCGCAGCTTTTTTCAAACTCCTTAGAATGATCTGCTAAATGTCAGTACACCGTGCCTAGAGCGGGCATTGCACTCGAGGGGTCAATGTTCTCTCTCTCCTTACCGCAGTTCCATGAGTAAGTGCCAGCAGCCTCAGGATACGTAGACAGCTGAGCATTTTAAATACGTAGATGTGATGCCGGTGCTCCAGCCCAGTGATGCCCAGAAGAAAGGCGATCCAGTAGGAGACAACCGCGATAAAATCCAGGCGGTTGAAGGAGTGGCGCAAAAAGGCACGGCGAGCAAGCTGGAACCTCTGCTGCTCCTCGAGCGTCTCCGGCAATGCCTGTTGGCCCTGCATTATAGTCGTGAAGGAGCGAGCAAAGGCGGACGGCTGGGGATAGGCCTGGCGGCTGCCCTTGACTGATTTCCGTCGTTCGGGCTGGAACACGGCTCTATATTGCTCCGTGATGAGTGCCCGGATGCCCTTCTTTCTATCAATCGTGCTATACTCGGCGGCATTCAGGAAAAAGCCGGACACAATGATGCGGGCGATGAGCTCCAGTGTGAAGACGATGAAGAGCCCGAGCATAGCCCAGTCGATTGGTCGTTGGCCCCATCTCTCCGGGCGGCCGTTGCCATCTGTGAAAACGTTGGGCCCGGATTCCACAGCAAGCAGTATGGCCTGCGAGACAATGAGAAGCAGAATCAGAGGCTCAGTATAGGGGTTGACCAGCAAATCGCACAACCATAGCCTTGCACGGTTTTCTGGGGAGAATATGCCGAGTGTGCGGCCCTTGAGAGGGTTTGGAGGGGGTCCGCGAGGGGGAAGGGGCTGATCGAAATGGTCTACGCCGGCGTTCTTCTCAGCGTGACACTGCAGAGTCTGAGGTTGGTAGGACGTATCGACCAGCATCGAAACTGCAGGGCTTCGATCGCGGTCGTACCTGGACCCTCGAGGGGAGCGAGAATTATGGCGAGAAGCACGCTGATCCACCACCACTTCGCTCTCTCCGCTAATATTGACGACTCGCTGGGACATGGCTCGCACGATAGATCCAGCACGCTGCAAGGCTCCCGACGTCGAAGGCGAGCGGGAGATGCGGTACTCGTTGGGGTTCAGGGACATGCCGTAGCTGCGGTGGCGGATAGATCCAAAGCCGGGCTCGAGACCCTGCCCGAGGCTCTTTGTATCTCGGCCCCTGCGCGGGCTGTTGTCCACGTCCGATACCGTTTGGAAGCTGTCACGGGGTTGGGAGCCATGGCTGCCGACGGCGAGGGAGCCTGAGATGGGCTGGGCTCCGGCCGTGAGGGGAACCCGATCAGAGTCGGCGTAGTCTTGGTTCGGGGCGTCTTCAGCATATGGCGCAGCGTACGGCGACGCGCCGTCAAAGGCATCGACAGAGGCGGTCTCGAAACGTTGCTCGTGGGCGGAAGGGTGCAGCATCTCGGGCGGCAGAGCCGACTGCAAAGCCGCGGGATCTATCGGCGACTCGGACCTGGCGCCTTCGTCGGATGCGCTGTAGGAGGAATACCAGTAGGTCGAGATGCCCGGCAGATTGGCCGCCATCTGGGCTGGTGTTGGAGAGCCATCGCGCTGCCTCTGGGTCTGTTGTTGCTCCGGGACATTAGCGTTCGACGAGGAGAGCAGATCTTGCAAGGGGATTGACTGCCGGCGCCCGCCGTGGCCGCCGTCTGGGTGATCTGAAGACATGGGCGGCGCGAGGAAGCCTGCTGCGAGGGGCTTGCTAGCGATAGGGAGGCCCGGCCTCGCTATTGAAGCTGCTGGAGAGCGAACGTGCCAGTAGGGGCGGGCAGCATCATCGAAGCATCTGCCACCTGATGGCGCGCGGGGGGGTATCGGAGGCCGGTGCTTGGTTTCAAGTGCGTTTGCTGCAGTGCTGTCCTCGGGAATGGACTCGAACGAGGCCGCCAGTCCGTCCAGGAGTGAAGGAGTTGGACGTTACAGGCGACAGTGCATAGGTGTGCTTATTGACACTGTACGGCAGCTCAGGTACATAGCTTGACCATCAGCCCGCGCCGCTGGAGCTGACGCGTGGGGAGGGTGCCCTGCCAATTGCGACCCTTGGATGGCGATTACACAGTGCGAGCATGTGATGCAGCGGGAGTGCCAGCTCAGCGTGCCCCTAAGTGGTCGGGTACCTGTGGCTAAGCTGAGCTGACGCGAGCGGGAGGGAGCCCCAGCAGCCGTGGGGGAGCTTCCTCAGCTGCAGCGTTAGCTGGAGCCGCAGACGCGCGCCTTGCAGTAAGATACCAAGGACCTACCCTGGTCAACCGCGACTGAGGCGGAACCTTCTTTCTTTCTCGCGTTTGGACGCCTCTAAATCCGATCTCCACACACTGGCAGCAATTTGCGTCCAACAACCATCACGTCACCGCGCGCACTGACGAGACGTCCTTGTATTGTAGGGCTGCTGCCATCATCATCACCAGTTGCATCACCATCATCATCAGGCCTTCAGACGCCGCGCCAGCCAGCTGCTCCTCCAACCATGCCGTCGCGTAAGCGGTCCATCCAGTCCGTGGATGGCGACGGTCGCGATGCAGGGCCAACTCTGCTGCATCGCATCCGCAACACGTGGCAGTTCGCCAACGTCTGCCAATGGATCTACATGTTCGGCAAGGCTGCCAAAATCGACGACTCCATTGATGTCGATGTTCGTCTCCCCGTGTCCCCCGCCTCCCCGTTTCCCTGTCTCCCACAAGGCTCATGCTGGCTCCTGTGCTCGCGGCGGCTAACGCTTTGGCCAAGGATATCGAGGCCGAGTGCCTGAAGCCCAACTCGACCCTCCTGTCAGACCTGGCACTCGCCATTCTCAAGCTTGTGTCGTCCCAGCGCGGCCTAACGTACGAGTACCTTGCCCTAGACCTCCCGAATCACCCTCCCCGCTAACCACGCTGTCAAGACACGACATATTCGATGACCAAATGCGCAAGCAATACCTTGCCAAAGCGCCAGACAGCAATCCCTTCGGCGATGATAACGACCCTCACAAGTTTGCCGAATTTGACGTGTTCACAAGGGTACCAACCGACCATGCCGTCACTCCTCCCCCCCCCCCCCACCCCCCGGAGACTGACGCCGCGCGTAAATAGATCAAAGTGCTTCAGCAACTGACCCAATGGACAATGATCCACCCCGAGCGCATTCGCGACAAGGTGGAAGAGCAAAAAGACACCGAACAAGCCAGCTGGGTAGCCACAGCCGTCCATTCGAGGCCTTCTTGCGCTAACATGCACTGTAGCGAATCGAGCCGTATGGCTGGGATCGAGAAGATCGCACCTATTTTGTTCTCGATGACAACCGCGTCTACCGGCTGACCGAACCCCCCCCAGCACCACCCCGACCGAAGCCAAAGAAGAGCAAACCCTTCCGGGGCGGACGCCGATCTAGCAAGCGACAGCGCACCATGCCCTCGACCGGCGACCCCGCGGCAGACATAGCCGCTGAAGGGGACGGCGATGTCGAGCCTGTGGATGATGGCCTAGGCGGAAGAGTCTGGGAGTGCGTCGCGGTCACGCTGCAGGAAGTACGAGACTTCTTGGAAGGCCTGGGCAAGACGCGCGACGACAACGAAAAGATTTTGCGACGACAGCTGCAGACGCACCTCGTCCCCATTCTCGAAAAGCAAGAGGAATCTCAGAAGCGAAAGCAAGCCCAAAGAGAACGGGAGCTGCTCAACCTCGCCAAGATGGCCAATGCGAAGAGGTCGACTCGCATCGCAGGCAAGGTTGAGCGGCAGAAACAAGAGGAACAGGAGAAGGAGGAAGAGCATCAGCGACGGGAGACCGACGCGGCGAAGAGGCGTGAAGAGCAGGAGCATCTCAAGCTGGAAAAGGAGCGAGACTTCAGACTCTTCTCCCGTCAGCGCCGTCTACAGGAGCGGGAGGCGCGTCGTCTCCAGCACGAAGAGGAGCTAGCACAGTTGTCGGAGGACAGCAAGGCGGCATCGTCTACGGCGGGGCGCATCTCGGAACGAAGACTTCAAGCCGAGATAGAGAGGAGCAGGCAAGCTCTCAAGGATCTTGAGGAAGAGGAGGAGGACTGGGTCTTCGACTGCGCATGTGGGCTCTACGGTCAGGTAGATGACGGTACACACAGCGTTTCTTGCGAGAAGTGCAACGTGTGGCAACACAGCAAATGCTTGGGCGTCAGCGAAGAGGAGGCCGACCGTCCCGAGTTCCACTTCGTTTGCGGCCCCTGCAAACACCGGGATGAAGTGGCCAAGGCACCGCCCAGAAGCATCATAAAGTTGAAGCTCAACCCGACTGGCAGCTCAGGCGTCCGCCACCGGCCTGCCGACAACCCTCCCATGCCACCAAGCACGAAGCCACCTGCGGCTGGTGATGGCACCTCTACGCTGCCAACCGAAAAGGCCCACTTTGCAGCTCAAGCCTACGTGTCCAAGGGCAGCCCGTCGCATTCGGTCTCAGTTGCCGGGCAACATATCTTGCCAATATCAACTATGCCGTCATTCCCCAAGGCCAGCGAGGTCAGCGAGTCCGCCGACCAGTCTGTCCATATACTTCCGATAAAACAGAACGGAAATGCAGAAGCAAGCAGGGCCACAGAGGGCCAGGAAGCGCAACAGACTCCGACCATAGCTGTTATTCGAGGCGATGACACGACAATCTCACAGCCAGAGAGAGTCCCCAAAGTCGGCAGTACCGACGTCATCACAGCAATGAGAGGAACTACGCTTCCTACGGCCTCACCTGTGACCATTGCAAGTGCACATATTGACAGTGGGCGGCAAGGGAGAAACAATGGCACATCTGTCGACGCTGCTCCAGGTCCGTCACACGGCGCTCACGACGCTCAGAGCGCTCTCAACTTGGGCGAAGCGCTGTCGAGCGGATCCAACTTGACAAATACGACAAACACAGCCCAGAACACGAACGACTCGGCAGAGAAAGCAAAGGCCAGCTCAACACCAACAGAACAATTTCCACTGCCCACTTCTTCTTCATCGCCTTAACAAGCAAAGTCTAGTTGCCCAAGTCGGAACTTCTAGCCCAGCCAGGGATGATCACCAGCGAGAGCAGGTATGAGAACTCGATCCAGGGACACAGGCACAGTCACTGCGTAAGCCGTTCCGTTATTCTGGCTGCACTGTGTTGAAAGAGAGCCTTAATTCGTGTTTAAACCGAGGGGTGGATGCGGCCAGAAGGCTACTCAAACACGACCGAAAGCACCTATATTCTGCTGATGAATCTACATCTCTTGGATGATGGGAATCATCAGCCACCTGGAAACTCGTCCTGTCGAGCGCAGATTTGCGCATTACGCTCTTTGTGATGTGGCTCCGGTTGTACCTGCACATGGACTGTACGACGTACAGTACCAGGGCTGCGGGCCATTTTCAGTCATCCAAGTCCTGCCAGGATCGAAACGATGAATGGCTTACGACTATCAGGTGTGGCAGTAGCAGCAACTTGGCTGGCTACACATCAAAAGCCACTGTTCAATAGATGCCGGATCACCATCATTGCAGCCCATGGTCCTATGATGTGGCTCAAAGCAGCTATACTTGGAGCATGCAAGCGACAAATGGATTGAACAAACAGCCCAGCCCACCGAGTCCAACCTCCAACAAACAAACTCCCACCCATCCCAGCACCGCGGGCGCGAACAAGGAAGAACTCGTTCCGGTTAAGGATATGTGCGCCTGGTGCGCAAGCGTGCGGCAGCGAAAGAAAAAAAAAATGCACCATTTCGGGATTCAAAGGACTTCTAGATTCACGACAGGGCACATGGAATGTCCCGTTTCTTTGACCCCTCCAAACGAGGCCCATGGCCAGTGCTTGTGTCCCAACATTCCAACTGTGGCACATTGTTTGGGCAAGCCGCATGAACGTCGCCTATCCAGGGCTCCCTTGTTGCCCTCCAACAAGGCGCGTCATGACGGAGCCGCATGATGGCACCTTCGATGGAGCATGGGCCCACGCTCGTGGTTGCGTGCCGCATAGCGGTCTGTTTGTCCACCTTGGGAGGTCCTTTGTAACCGGATGCGGCATGGCTTTGCGCTGTAGCTGTGTACGTGATGCTCACGCTGCAGACGAGCATCGCGAATGACTGAGGAACGGAACTGAAGATGTCCATACACACAAATAGTCTGCGCAATGGGCACAAAGGCCTTTGCTCGGGACAGCAGAGGCGAGGGCATAAGACCCCCCTGGAGTCCTTTCTCGAGAGAAAAGCGGCCGAGGAGCGCCGTGCAGTATCCCGTTCTCACTGCCACAGACAAACCTGATCTGATCCCTTTGCCCCGTCCAGTATCCTGTGGATAAGCAAGTCCGGCACTCGAACGGCCAATATCTTGCCTAGTTAATCGATTCGATCCCCCCTGGAATCTGGTTTATCATCGAGACATTTCCAGTGCTATCATCTTCCGTGGCCGAGCTGTGAGCCCGTTTTAAAGCCCCGGCCCAAGGAGCCTCGTACATGACATGGGACACCCTCCGCCCTCCCCGGCCTCCTCCATCGACGGACTGGTGCAGTTGGAGCGGTACATGAACACGACTGCCGCCGCATCGCACCAGCTGCCCCCCGGGGCTCCTGGCGAGGTCGTTCAGAGCTATGCGCCGCCGCACCATCCGAGATACCAGACAGCATATCATAGCGACGACTTCACAACATACCACCAACCGAGCGGCTATCCACATCAGCAGCAGCAGGGTGGGCACACCCCCTCGGTAAGCTATCGTTCATACGGCGCTGTGTGGCCGATACGTATTGACCACCAACCGCCTCAGGCCGGATATCCTGGGGCAGACGAGCCTGCTGGCGGGCTCTACGGCATGGCGAACGGACAGGCCAGCCACTATGGCTATGTACGTTCCTTGACAAGCCAGAAAGCTGGCTGACCGTCTACTCTACTAACTAGTAGCTGACGAGGTCGGTAGACTCATCCTCCATATACCCCCGAAACATCGCCGCCCGCACGGCCGACAGCAGAAGACATCATTAGCACCCGCAGCGGGCAGAGCATCGCGAGGAGGCCCTGTTCGGCCGAGCCACGCCGGGCCAAGCGGCCCCGGGCTGAGAAGAAGGCCGAGCGGCCAACCGACGAGACCGACCCGGACTTTGTCGACAAACCGCTCAGCGAAATGTCCAAGGAAATGCCCGATGTGGTGGTTTACGACGTGGGGACTTATGCCCATCGCGCCGTGAGCGTACGGCAACAGGAGGCGGTGGAACAGGGCAAGGTCAAGCGACCCCTGAACGATTTCGTGCTTTACCGCAAGGCATATATCGATGTCGTCAAGGCCCGATTCATGCCCGGCGAGAAGACCATCAACCAGCAGCGCGTGTCCAGGATCTGCGGCGACTCCTGGAAAATGGAGGTGCCCGAGATCAAGAGTAAGTTCAAAGAACTGTCCAACATGGAGAGAGACAAGCACGGGCAGGCGTTCCCGAAATACAAGTACGCCCCCAAGCAAGGGAAGAAGCCGAAGGGTGACGACACTAGCATGCCGGCGCAGGGTAAGCCGAGGACGAGGGCGTCGACCCGGGGCACAAGCAGACGCCTTGCAACGTCGTCATCGTCATCCCGTGTACGCAGTCGAGGCCAATTCAGCTACGGGGATTTTCCCGAAGCAGTGGAGGTGGGAGCTCTGGCACAGCAGCAAGGCTCGTACGGAGGCGACGCATACTGGTGCTCGCCCGGGATTCAACCACTCGTCCCGGTCTACGGAGCCGGGCACGCACAGGCACACGCACAGGCACAGCTGAACTACCCTGGCCACCACGGCGACATGTACCCGATGCCCGAGTTTGGCTATAGGGTGGGCCAGATGATCAGGGAAGAAACACCACCAGCCGCCAACTACGTGGCGCACCCCGCCCCCCCGATGGACCCAAATCTGGAGGGCTTCTCGGACCCGTGCCTGGACCTTTGCATCGACCCGTCGCTTTTGCCAAGAGTTGGAGAGCCCATGTACCAATACATTCCCCGTGACGATCCATTGAATTCTCATCGAGGCTTGAGAGACGGCGGCGACATGATGGCGGCAATGCCAGACTTGGACGTGGACGGCGCCCACAACGCCTACTTGAGGGGAGGCCAAGACGACTGGCAGGTTGAGCACTTTGATGAGACTAGTCATTTCAACGACTGGATGGCGCAGGAGGAGCATACAAGCATCTGAAAGGGTGAGCGTTGGACGGGCGATTTTTTGGGCGAAATTGGCCAGAGTTATTGGACCATTTGGTGGCAGACATGCCGATTGGGGTCATACATCCGGAGTATAATAAGGTATATACCAGCGGGAGACTGGTCGCGGCTTTACAGTTATAGAGTATTGTTTATCATTCCACTTTGCGCCCGTCACGGCGGTTGACTCGGTTGAGTTGTGGACAAATCATCTATGTTACCTTATGTTCAGTCATAGACTCAAGCCAATTGATGTGGCCGACTGATCCGTGACAGGCAACGGCTGTCTCCTGACCGTACCTTTAGCATGGCGGGTCGAGCTCTGGCAACTCGGATTTCACAATTTAGTCTGGATTCAATCGATGTGCTGAAATCCTTGTTGGAGTGATCATGTAAGTTGCAGATAGGTTACGTAGCACGAAGTCCGACCAAGCCGACGTAGGGTTGTGGGGTCTAAGTGAACCCGTCGTCGATCGAGGCCGCCTGTTAGTCAGCCCCTCCAGCTTAGCTAATATCCCAGCTCCCAGTGGGGCCCAATAGGTCCACGGGGCCCCGTGGATTTAATCTGCCACGGGGCCCCGTGGCAATTATATAAGCTCCGCCGGCCACCACTGAAGCCAACCACTAAAGCCGACAACTAGACCGCTATAATTCAGCGTTAGCAGCCACTACCCAAATACGCGTGTCACGTACCTACGCGGGTGACCGCTTTTCCTCGACAGGGAAAGAGTGCTGTCAATAGTATATTAGGAAAACCGAAATTCTATTAATAGCACTTTTTTTCCTATCGAGAATTTCGAAGTGCTCTTGACAGTCTTTCATTCAGGAAGCAGGGCAGTCTGTCTATATTTGGGGGTCGCCCGGTTCGTAGGTAGGTAAGTAGCCACGGTGGGCAACGGCAATTAAGGCCAGTAGGCCAGCAAGCTACCGAGGCAGTAGGCTTGCGTTCAATCCAGCGAGCCAGCAGGCCAGCAAGCCAACAGGCCAGCAAGTCAGAGAGGTAGTAGGCTTGCATTCAATCCAGTAGGCCAGCAGGCCCACAGGCTAGTAAGGCCAGCAGCAAGCCAGCAAGCCAGCAAGGCCAGCAAGGCTAGTAGTCTCAAAGGTTAGATACAATACCCCCAGCGGTAGTACCTATGGATAGGTAGTTATAGTGGTCTAGTTGTCGGCTGCAGTGGTTGGCTTCAGTGGTGGCCGGCGGAGCTTACATAATTGCCACGGCCCCGTGGCAGATTAAATCCACGGGGCCCCGTGGACCTATTGGGCCCCGCTCCCAGTCCGTTGGCTACTTGATACCTACCTGACGGCAACTCGACACGATGGTCTGAAGCTCTCGATCTCCTCTGGCAATTCTTCCCACCGGCGCAACACAGCTCTAACACGACGACCACGACAACGGCATAATTGATCCCAAGATGACGTGGGTCTCGCGGTCCGTGACCTTGACAGGCCTCATCCTCCTGGCCCATTCGTGAGTCGCCCAACGCCTCTCCTCGATTCGCAAGAGTGAGTAGCCTGCTAACGCCTCGACGCCAGTTGCTACTCGGCGCAAGAGCATGCCGCCCTCTCGTCGGCATCTGCAAAGCATGCGCTATCCCAGCAGCACCCTGGAATCTCGCTTCCGATCGACGTTTGCATAGAAACGGTGGTGGCAACCCTGGTCATATGTCTTGGCTTGGTCCTCGGGTCCCAGAAGCTTCGGCCGATTCAATGGCACGTGTGGGCTGGCAAAATCGAACGCGAGGGCGACGCCGGGTTTCTCGACTGCTCGGGCGAGGTTGACAAGGACTATCGCGGCAGCCCGTTTGGGGCCTTGGAGAGCCGACCTGGGTTCGTGGACATCCGCAAGCAACGACGCGAGTTTGCCGAATGGGCCAAGGGCAGCAACAAGGGCAGCAAATAATGGGAGCATGTACGAATATGAGGAGGCAGATACGATGACCAATACCACAACACCACAGCCATGAGTCCAATCGTCTGTTCCCTCCATGTGCGAGGCTGTGTTGACTCTCCCAAGATCCTGATACAAAGGAAGTCGCAGAACGCAGGTGCTACAGCCTCGCTCTGGCGCCTTCCTCCCCGAGACCACAATACACAATTAGGTAAGGCACCACCTGATGTTGAGGCAGGAACAGTGTACGAAGCCGTTGTCAACAGATGCAATGCCAGCCCTGCGCCTTCCCCCAGTGCCTTGCGACTATCTACCTTGTCTTGTCAAAGGGGCAGGTTCGACTCGAGACACCTTACCTTACCTTAGGCAGCTGCCCTCAATGCTAATGCCACTCCCTCCAACCTCCTCCTCGCCTGCACAAACGATACACTTCTCAATCTCTCTGTCTCCTCCCCGGCATTCATGCTTCGTGTCGCCAAAGACTACTTGCCAGCAGTCCAGAATGGCCCGTGGACCGTCATCCATCAGGTCGAGCGCAGGTTCAGCCTCTGGCCGCAGTCGTCGTCGCCAAACTCCCGGCTCTGGGCGACCCACTGTCAACCCACCCAGTCGCGGCCATGAAACGGCCTTCACGCCAACGCCAACAAGGCCTCGGCGACAGGATGGCCCATCTGGAGGCTTTGTACAGCAAACAGGTGGCATGTCATCTGCTCCTATAGATGGGGTCCTTCGAGGTCAGAGCCGTGGCCTTGGCGGACAGATCCCTTCCGACCTGAGCAACGACACCGAGTGCGATCACGAAGACAGCGGCAGCGTATTGCAAGAGGTCATCATGGCCCTTGATATGAGAGACGGCGCCTCCATGGGCTGTGCTTTCTTCACTACGGCCACTGGTGCTCTCGCGCTCTCAGAGGATGTACCCATGGCGGATACGAATGTTGCCGAGCATTTCGTTACCCACGTCCAACCGACTACGCTCCTCGTCTCTGCAAGGGCCCCAGAGCACCTTATGGACTTCCTCGAGAAACTAGCAGGCTCGAGTGATGAGGCCGGTCCGTAACTCGGTGCTGTCGCGTCTTGGAAGCCTCGCAGCTGATTTTGTGCAGATGACTGCTCTCGTAGATTTATTCTCCGTGCTCTGGCATCCTCGAAGTTCTCTCCGGCTTCAGCCTTTGACAGACTTGTTGGCTTGCAATTCGACTCATCTCCCAGTCCATCAGCCATCTTCTCCGGGGGCGGCGATGGTTTCTCATCCAGCGAGCTTGCCGAGATGGGAGATTCCTCCGGCTGTCAGGAGTCGAGGAACATCAAACTGATGCGCCTCGGGTCCCTTGTCAATCTCGACAGCCTTGCATCTGTCCGACTTGCCAAACCCACGCAATCAGCGAAGTCTCGCTGACGTCTTGTAGGTAGCTTGCGCCGGCGCAGTGCTGGCTGAGCTTCACCGAAGACGATCCACTGGCTGCCTCCCCGACGGCCAAAGCGCAAGTTCGGTATTTCATGTCACCTCAGTCCAGATGTTTTCCTTGGCGAACCACGTCTTTGTCAATACGGAAACCCTTCAGTCATTGCAGATTGTTCACTCTGAGCTTCACCCCAACAGTCAAATCTGGGGACCAGACCCCAACGGCGTTGGCGCAAAGGAAAGCCTCTCCATCTATGGCCTCTTTCATCATCTAGCATCGACACCCCAAGGCCGCACGTGCCTGCGACAGATGATGCTCCGTCCGACGGTGGATATGGACACTATATCAGAGAGACAGCGTGTGATAGCCCTGTTCCTTCGTCCGGAAAATGCGGAAAAGACCACACAGGCTGCTTCCATCCTGCGCAAGATTCGCAACGTGAGAACAACAGTTTCCCAGCTTCGCAAAGGCATTGATTGCCCATCGACTGGGCGCTCATTTGACCGAGGCGTCTGGGCTACCCTGAGGCGATTCGCATTGCAGACTTTGAAACTCCGGGAGGTAGTTGGCACGCTTTTCGGAAGTGAAGCGGTTGGTACAGTCCGCAAGGCAAGTATTGGGTAACTTCCGCTCCGCAGACGTCGTGGGATATGGTGCTAAGACATTGCAGTTTGTCACGAGCGTCCACCAACCTGCTCTGATGACAGTGGGTGATATGATTAATAAAACCATCGATTTTGATCAGTCCGAATCTCGGCGACGCTCGTCGGTGAAAGCCGGCATCGATGCCCACCTAGATGAGCTCAAAAGACGCTATGACGGCATGGGAAGCTTCTTAACAGAAGTAGTCAACCAGGTCAACCAAAAGCTGCCAGAGTGGGCTTGCCAGTATATTCGATCGTGCATATTCCTGCCCCAGCTTGGCTTCCTCATGGTCGTCGACCTAGACCCCCACACCGGCAACGGTAAATATGAGGGCGAAGGAGGCGACGGCGAGCGATGGGAGAAGCTATTTACGGCAGACGGGGCAGTGTGTTACAAGAACCGCCACATGAAGGAGCTTGACGAACAGTATGGCGACATGTATGGTGAAATTGGAGGCAAGTTCACCCTGCGACAACCCAGAGAAAGCTAACACCTCCCAGACAGGGAGGTTGAAATCATCCATCACCTCGCCACGGCCGTTCTGGAACATGAAGATGCACTCACCACTGCTTCGGATGCCTGCGGTGACTTTGATGCAATCCTGGCACTGGCCATCGGAGCCGAGAAATACAATTGGACGGCACCGCAGATGACAAATGCAGGCATCGTCCAGATTGAAAATGGCCGTCATCCCCTGCAAGAGCTCGTGGTCCCTTCCTTTGTGCCCAACGACACTGACCTTTGTGGTGGGCACGAAACGTCTCGCCAGGAAGGGCCCGAACCAGCACAAATGCTCGTTTTGACCGGTCCAAATCATTCGGGAAAGAGCATCTACCTCAAACAAGTAGCCATCATTGTGTACCTTTCACACATTGGCAGCTTTGTACCAGCCGAGAGAGCCGTTGTGGGCATTACAGACAAAATCCTAACGCGGATCTCGACGAGGGAGAGCGTGTGCCGGACAGAGAGTGCGTTCGCCATCGATCTCAAGCAAGTCGCGCAGGCGATGCGGTCCTCGACTCGCCAGAGTCTGGTGCTCATTGACGAGTTCGGCAAGGGTACAAACCCAGACGACGGCGCCGGCCTGCTCGCCGCGGTACTGGATCATTTTCTGTCCTTAGGCGCGCAGGCTCCAAGACTCTTGGTTGCGACGCACTTTCATGAGCTCATCGAGGGCGGCTATCTAAGTGGGCACGTGGGGCTTCTCCTTGGCCACATGGACGTGAGGACGGACTGGGAAGCCGACCGAGTCGAGGACCAGATAACATACCTCTTCAAGCTCACACAGGGGCACAGCTCTTCGAGTTTTGGTAGTCGATGTGCAGCGCTGAATGGAGTACCCAGCGTCATTATCGATCGTGCCGAGGCAATATCCTTGCTCCTCAGTCGCAATGAGGATCTCAGTTCTTTGTGTGCAAGACTGTCGCAGGAAGAAGAACGGTGCCTGGAAGTTGCTGAATCCGTGGCCAGACCATTCTTGGAGGCGGATTTCGGCGAGGGAATGTCACCAGATGGACACCATGATTCGACTCTCAAGGAATTTTTGTGTGACATACTCTCTACGAGTACGCCAAGCCCGGGCAAGGAGTAAGAGCCAAGGTATTGTCAAGTTTGACCCATCGACGACACGATGTGGGAGCGGCGAGGGACGCGAACGATTTATTGCTTCCATTTTGGAGTGGCCTGCTGTGGGCCTCTTCGTTCAAGCCAGGGCTGTCCATATTTGCTCTAACCAGAATTTACTCCCTCACGGACGGGCGATGGGCTCCTGTTCAAATATATAATCATGTACATTGGGCGAACACCAGGCCCAGCCTAGAACTATACTGGCCATTCGCCGACGCCCGTTCAAAACAGAGCCTTGAGCTTTATGTTCCACGTTGAAAACGACTGTAGCTCCGTTTCCCAACGCACATCGTTGCGATGCTAGTCGAATTAGTCGCCAGAATCCTTGTCCAGCACATTTCGTCATCTGGTCCATAAGTCATCAATCATCATACCGAAGCCGGCTCACTCTTATGGTGCGCCCTGCGACTTCATCAGTCGCCATGCAACCCCTGTTGAAAAGCATTGGTCCAACAAAGTCGCTTGTTCTGGTCTCTGCTCCTTGATGTCCTTGGCTTCCTGTACGTTGGCGTTGGATATCCCTGCAGCCGGCTAGGCTGGTCGAGTGCGTTCTCGCCAGGGACAAGGTCGGCTTCGATTCTGAACTGCCAGGCCAATGACACGGCTGTTCTTTTGTTCGTCCACTGACTGGGCAGGCGGTCTGACTCAGGGCCATGCCTCAGCCAACAAGGGCAAGGCCAGGCCAACTGCTGCGACAAGTGCCAGCACGGGTGAGCGAGGCGGGCGGCCGGTGCTTGCGCCAGACCCCTTGCCAAAGGATTCGCACTTGGTCGCTTCGAGCTTGGAACATGCTTGGGAGCTCAGGCTGGAGCAGATGGGCGTGGCCGAGGGTCCGAGGTTCCCCGCGGCGCCGCCGACAGTGGTGCCTCCGCCGCCTGGCACGTCAATGGTTACCCCGTAGCTACCGCTGCCCTGCAGACCCGTCACACAGGCGTTGTAGTTGCTCGAGCAGCCCTTGACGGCCGAGGCGCACGAGGCGCTGTTGCCAAACGTCGTAGCCGCATAGGGGAAGGAGAAGTACGGGTTGGGCACGTACGACACTACGGGGGTTGCACCTCCGGTCGGGGCCGTCGCCGGCGCGGTTCCGGTACAGACTGCTCTGTGGCCAATGTCAGGAAGCTCGCCTCGGGGACGTTGCCATAGAGGCTCTGGAATCGATGGGTAAGGTACTCACCCAGAGGGACAGCACGCCGGGTCATTTTTTGCATCGAGCGCGCACGTCTGGCCGTTCTGGCAACAGATGTCGTTGAAGGCGGCGCCCAGGGACGTCGGGCACGGGAAGGTATTGGCAGGGCATTGCGCTCTCGCGAACAAGACGGCCGTCGCAGCCGGGGCGTACGTCGCTGGCGCGGGCGATTCGGCGGCTTGCGACACCGTAGACAGCCCAGCGAGGGCGAGCAGCAGGACGACGTTGAGCCTGTTGTTGCCCATTGCGGACGGCGCAAGGAGCTGGAATGCGACTGGGGTGGCGGTGTGAGACTGTTATGGCGGTGTTGAGGTTTTTCAAGGCAAGCGTCAAAGTGCCTGACCGAGGTGGTGCGGTGCGTGGACGAAAGTTGGCAGCTCGAAGCCTCAGCCGAGATGGCGGTGGGCGACAAAAGAGCCCATCCGCCCGCCATCCATCGTGCATTAATATTGGATGCAGCCCATGGGTTGGATGGCCAGGCTTGCTTGGCGCGCACTGCAGGCCTGTCCACCGCAGTTCGGTGTGTCTGGATGATGTCATTCAGGTGGCCGTGGTTGGCCGAGCAACCCCTGCCAGAACAATGCCCCTCTCGACCCCTCCATCCCCATCTCCATGTGCATCTCATCAGTCTCTTGGATGAACTGTCGACCCATTATCTCCGTGCAGAATACTTCGTACGTCGTTTCCTTGCATCAAGCACTCCGTACAGCATCTCATCTACATACATCGCGTAGGCCAAAAACGCAGTGGCTCTCCGACTCTACACGAGTCGATAGCCTGGGTATTCTCCCTCACTAATGCCCTCGCACGTGAGCGAGGATAAGTCGAAGTCGGCCCAGCGCCCTCGTCTCGCTGCTCTCCTGGCCAAGGATTGCGGGCTCCTCGCCTGCCAGATGGTCAATCTCGCGCCTAGCCTCTGATGCCAGGGGACCCAGGTCCCCCCAAACCTCATCAGTGTAAGCCGAGAGAACGTCGCTCCACTGCTGGAGCCAGATACCCTGCGCGACAGAAACATCCACGGCGCCCGTGTAGAGCTGCGCATCGGCCGAGGATATCGCATCTAGGCGGGAGGCAAAGTCAGGGTTGAAGTTAAGGAGCTGGTCCCAGGCGATTGCTCGACTGCTTGTAGTGCCGCCGCCGAAGAGCGCTTCCCGGAGCCGCGCCGCCTCGGAGGGCGACAGGCTATCATCCTCCTCCTCCAGCGGCATCGCATCTGCCGGATCGTCGGGGAGTGACAGGAGCTGCACCACAGCAGCGCCGTCGGACGCCTCTTGCTCTGCGACCGAGCTGTGAGGCCGTCGTGGGGCCTGGTTCTGTAGCTGTCCTTCTGCGAACTGGCCATCGTGATTGGGCGGCCCGTTTATGAAGGAGTCGAAGGCCTCGGATGAGTTGTCTGTATGCGTAGCCTCCCTCAGCGATTCGCCCATTCTGGTTGCTGCCCGTTGTGATGATGTGGATGATGATGCCTCGCCGAGATTTGTCGGTGGCCGACTGGAGCTGGCCGTTGCCTTTTGTCCCGGCAGAGCACTGGGCATGGTGTCGGTGTTGCTTCCGGTCATGGCACTGAGTGCCAGCTTGCCCGAGGCCTGTAGGCGATCAACAATCGAAGGGCCGTTGTCTCGCGCCTTTCCTTTGTCCTTGCCCTCGCCGCCATTGTTGCTACCGCCATTATCACGGGTGGGACGTTTGTCTCCGCCCTGGCGGCCTTGCGCGCGTCCTTGATCCCCATCCATTACTCAAGCCCTTGGGCGTCGCTGTATGGTGCTGCACGGCCGTTGCTCTGGCGGGGCTCGCTTGCCTGGCAGCGCTTTAGGTGAGGCAGGGATGGGCTCCGCGTACTGGAAAAGGCACGATGGCCAGTGTTGTCGGTATGTTGACGATGGAGATGTCAGGAGTAGGTGCCTGCTGTGTCGTCGAAGTACATGGCCACTTCCTCGGCGAGTGCTAATTCATGGGAACCCACCTTTATTGTCCGCCTCGCAGCATGTGACTGTTTACCTTGCTTGCCGACATCACGACTGCCCGACTTTATGTGGCGGCTGGCAGGCAATACCAGTCACAGAACAAGGTAGCCAGAAGTTGAGTCCAGTAGAAGAAGGCTTCTGCAACGCCATGGATAGGATTTGGATGAACTGGTCCATGCTCGCTCACCAGCTACCCTGCAGCGCTCACGCGGTTGCTCTGCTCCAGATAGGCAAGATAAGGTACCTGGCACACGCGCCGTTTGTACTGACCCCGCCACCGCCTATCGCAGCACTGCAAGTAGCGCGAGCATCGCAGCATCTTATCGCATCTTGACCAGCCGCCGGCCTGCGACTCTGGCTGTGCGTGCCCAACAATAAAGCCTGTAGGTGTAACGTCGAGTACCTTACCTAGGTACCTTGGGTACCTGGTATGGGACCAGCTGCACACGCCGCTTGTACCGCACAGCATTGCATTCATACCGCGCAGCGTCCATCTGCTGCATTAGGTTGTGACAGAGAAGAAGGAAAGAAAGGCATCCAAGGGAGGTAGGTACCTAGGTACAAAGTACGCAGAGATACCTTGCCGGGCAAAGCACAGGTGCATTGCGGCAGGTACCCACCCGGTACTTCCCCAACAGCGGGAGCCCAGCCAGCCCACCTCACCTCGCCTCAGTTGACCACTTGCAGGCGCTGGAGCTGCTGGCGGCCTGAGGTGCTGAGGCGCTGAGGTGCTGTGGGAGCTGCCCTCGGGCCCACCACCACGGCGCCAGACGACATCATCCACCCTTCTTCTCCCCCCGTCCACATCCACAGCCGCATCCGCACCCGCATCCCGCATCTGCATCTGCCATCTCGCTTGACAGCCAAGGCAAGGCAGCACTCGACTCGACTCGCCTCGACTGGCCAGATCAGACCCGACAGTCGACGACCCGCCCGACCGCTGAGCTGTCTCTCGCGTCGCTCGCACGCCCGCACGGCACGCCGCCTCCTCCGTTCAGCCCGCCACCGTCCCGACCCGACCTGACCTCGCGACCTCGTCGACGACGCCGTCCTCCCCGCGTCACCGTCTCGCGTGCTCTGCCTGCCCGCCTGACAGCCTGCCCGCCGCTCCCCGCTCTCACCTCCTCCTCTCGCCATAGCTGCCAACCAAGATGGTCGACAGCGAGGCGAACTCGCCTACGTGGAAGTTCACCCAGTACGTCGCGCGACCTCGCTGCCTCCCCGCCTGCCGCGTCCGTGCCTGCTGCTGACGTGACACCTCGCAGGTGCTTCGGCGACAAAGGCGATGTCGAGGACATCACCGAAGGTTCGTCGCAATCCGCCTCCACTGCCCACCTGCGACACCCCAGAGACCACCCCGGCTTGCTGACCTCTGCTGCCACCGCCACAGCCGACATCATCTCCACCGTCGAGTTTGATCACACAGGAAACTATCTAGCCACGGGAGACAAGGGAGGTCGGGTTGTTCTGTTTGAGCGAAACGAGACGGTGCGTTCGCTGCTTGCCACTGTGCCGGCCCTCACCGCTGACGTGCTCTCGTGCAGAAAAAGTCTTGCGAGTACAAGTTCCACACCGAGTTCCAGTCTCATGAGCCCGAGTTCGACTACCTCAAGTCGCTCGAGATCGAGGAGAAGATCAACAAGATCAAGTGGTGCCGCCGGCAAAACGCCTCCCACTACCTGCTGTCCACCAACGACAAGACCATTAAGCTCTGGAAGGTGTTTGAGAAGTCGCTCAAGGTTGTGGCCGAGAACAACCTCTCCCACGATGCCACGCCAGCCAACGTCGCCGGCGGCGGAGGAGCCCCTAGACCCCTTGCCACGTCCCAAAACTTCCGCAACGCCGCAGACCTCAAGCTGCCGCGCCTGACACACCACGACACCGTCGTCGCCGCCGTGCCCCGCCGAACCTACGCCAACGCCCACGCCTATCACATCAACAGCATCTCCGTCAACAGCGATGGCGAGACCTTCATCAGCAGCGACGACTTGCGCATCAACCTCTGGAACCTCAACATACAAGACCAGAGCTTTAATATTGTCGATATCAAGCCCGCCAACATGGAGGAGCTGACCGAGGTCATCACTGCTGCCGAGTTCCACCCTCTCAGCTGCAACTGGTTCATGTACGCCAGCTCCAAGGGCACCATCAAGCTCGCTGACATGCGCGAGAGCGCGCTGTGCGACCAACATGCAAAACGTACGTTGCCTGCCCTCCTTACTGTGCCGTTGAATATACCCCATTGCCCGTCGCCGTCCCCGTTGACTCTCTACCCCTTCACCGAAATACTCCCCACCCTCTTCCTCGCCATTGAGCCCCACCCCCAGGCTGACCACGCGCACAGTCTTTGAGCAGGAGGAAGACCCGTCCTCGCGGTCCTTCTTCTCGGAAATCATCTCGTCCATATCCGACGTTCGCTTCTCCTACGATGGACGGTACATCCTGTCCCGCGACTACCTCACCGTCAAGATCTGGGACATCAACATGGAGCGGCAGCCCGTCAAGACGATACCCATCCACGAGCATCTGCGGCCGCGGCTGTGCGACACGTACGAGAACGATAGCATTTTTGACAAGTTCGAGGTCGTCTTCTCTGGCGACGCCAAGAACGTCATGACAGGAAGCTATAACAACAACTTCATGATCTATCCTTCAGACCCAGATAAGGAAGTCGAGGTCGTTCTCCAGGCAGACAAGTCGGCTTTCAAGGCCAAGAAGGTCGGGGTGCCCACGCCCATCAACGCGTCGACGAGCCCGACGACAAACGGAGGAAAGAAGAACGGTTCCCGCGCCGGCAGCCCGGCCGGGGGTGCCCAGAGGATGCGCAAGGAGACGGATGCGGACCAGATCGACTTCAACAAGAAGATTCTGCACATGAGCTGGCACCCGTTCGAGGACAGCATCGCCATTGCCGCAACCAACAATGTAAGTCACAACATCGAGAGGATTTGGCCCCGAAATACTAAACTAAGCAACAAAGCTCTTTGTCTTTTCGGCCTTGTAATCGACCACGGCAGCCGATGTCGGCGATGAGCCAACCGGCAACCCTGGTGGTCCAGGGTACGCACATGCTGCCGTGTCGTGGCGGCAGACGAGAGAGTGATGGGCGCTGGGGGCATGAGCTGCTCATCTAACATGAGACTTGCGGCATTCCCCCATTGTCCATGGCATGCCTACCTTGGTGAGACGTCGGCCGCGTGGAGCGCCTCTGGGCTGGGGTCGGGCTCGGCAAGAGCCCGTCGACTGGTTCTTGTGAGGGTCGTGGCTCGGACGGCTCGTGCTGGTGGTGGATGTGAGAGGAGCCACCTGTCTTGGTGGTTGGTGGGACAAAGGATAGACGATGGTGATTTGCCTGCAGCTGCATCCAGATGGGGGGGAGCAGGCATGTGGGAGGTCATGTATGAGGTGTCGTCCGATGCTCTAGGCGTGTTAGAGAGCTCGAGGAGATGCGAGCCGGACAGACTCTGGAACAAGTTGTTGCGCGCGCGCACTCCTCGCCAAATCGAAGACACAAAGATGAAGAAGACCTTGCTGCATGAAGATGCAGGTGAGCAGTAGCCATGCTGTGCGTGGTGGTCCTGTGTGTCTTGGACTTGTAGAATTTATGCATCACGGTGCGGTTTGATATACAGGTGATTCTCTTGACGTATGTTCGCGAGCTACGGTAACAATGGCTTTGAGTAGGGTATGAATAAGGTAGTCCGTAGTCCGTACGAAGTAGATACCTACCTATAATAATGTATGTGCTTGCATAGGTAAGTGCAAGGGTCTCATGGTGGAGGGGCGGAGCAGGAAGAGGCCAGCTCTCGGATAGGCAAATTTCCATGGCTTAGGGCCAATGAGGTCTAGTTCAGGCACCTTAAATCGGAGCAACCTCTTCAACCGCACGGGTGATTGAGCTGAGGAACGGCCAACCACCGCGATGGGCACGACAACACCGGCCTCCAAGGAGGAGGATGCAGCTGCAGCCGCGGCGAGCCGGAATGGGAGCCAGAATGGGAGCCAGAATGGCCAGGCCGCCCCATCACCCTCCGTCGCCAGGCGCGTTGCCGTCGAGGCTGGCCCCTCGTTGCTTGTGGCCTCGGTCATGCTGGGCCTCATCTTTGGCGGATGCTGCTCCAACGTACGTCCGACTCGCACGCTGTCCCTTGCTGCCGTCTATTGAGAGCAGATACTGACATTGGCATTGACTCGGCAGGTCTACGCTCTGGAGGCCATCATCAAGTAAGCAGCAGCCCTGCCCTCGTCACACCAGCCGCCGCCGCGCTTCTCCTGGGTGGTCACGAGCCTACGTGTATTGTGCAGCTGACCACCAACTCTTGTTCGCCACAGCTTCGAGCCTACCAGCGGTACGTAGGCTACCCTGTGTCCCTGTGTTGACGAGGCGAGCGGGCTTCCCGTTGCTAACTCGAGGCCAGGGACTCTCCTGACATTTGTCCAGTTCGTCTTTGTGGCCGTGACTGGCTACATTGCACAGTTCGACAGGACAAGGCCGCCCTTTTTCGTCGCCCCGGCAAAGGTCCCGATGAGACGCTGGCTCGTCAACATCGTGCTCTTCTTCAGCATCAATGTGCTCAACAACCATGCCTTTAGCTACGACATATCGGTCCCCGTCCACATCATCCTGCGGTCCGGGGGTAGCATCACCACCATGCTGGCGGGCTATCTGTACGGCAAGCGGTACTCGCGCATCCAGGCAATGGCTGTTGTTCTTCTCAGCTGCGGTATTGTCCTGGCTGCCTGGTCGGACGCAAAGGAAACGGTTGGTCGCATCCCTAGCCCAATTCTCTGCTCGCCATCTACGGTGGTCCCTTGTCTAACACCCCATCTGCACGTAGGCTGACCCGGCAGCGGATTCTGCGCGGCCAACTCTCAACACGGGCCTCGTGATACTGTTTGTGGCACAGGTGCTATCGGCCATCATGGGGCTCTACACAGAGGCGACGTATAAGCAGTATGGTCCGCAGTGGAGGGAGAACCTCTTCTACTCGCACATACTGTCGCTGCCCCTCTTCCTGCCCTTTGCACCGTCCATGGCCCGCACGTTGAGAGACATGCTCAAGAGTGAACCTCTACTGGTGCCGGGTCCGCTCGTGACGGCGTCAGGGGTCGCACGCGTGCCTAGCCAGCTGGTGTATCTTGCCACCAACGTCTTGACCCAGTACGCCTGCATCCGCGGCGTCAACCTGCTCGCGGCCATGTCCTCGGCGCTGACGGTAACCATTGTGCTCAGCATCCGCAAGCTCGTCAGCCTGCTGCTGAGCGTCTGGCTTTTCGGGAACTCGCTGGCCGGGGGGACGCTGTTGGGGGCCGTGGTGGTTTTCGCCTCAGGGGCGCTCTACTCGGTGGGCTCGACGAGGAAGTCGAAGAGTCATGGGGACGAGGATCCACTGGCGGCGGCCAAGAAGAGGAACTAAGAACAATGCATGTACCTTGTAAATAGCGCTGGTAGTCCAACGTCGGGTTGGGCCGCTGTTCACTGTTGACTCCTCACTCGGTCGTGCTCCCCAGAGCCTCCACTCTGCAGATTGCATCCACGCAAGGTACAGCACCTTGAGCACATACCTACTTCGTACTTAGGGGCAGATCTAGTGTCTTGTTCGCCAACTGGATCCGCAGTGGTAGAGATGTCTGCCCTGGCACTGTAGTTGGTTGATGATGTCCTCGGGGATGGAGCTGTGTGGCTGTTCCCCCATATTTCATGACTAGTCACAGGCGCTTCAATTGATACATACACCCGGTATAGGCACCCTCCGGCGTTGGGCCTCTCGGACCCCGCCAGCGCCCTGCAGATTCTGTGCCGCGCCGGTGACTCGGCGGCGGTGGAGCTCTGCTGGCAGGTCCGATATAAACCCAGGTAGCTTGCCCGCTGGCCGCCGCTGCATGGGTGCCTCCGACCACCTCCATCGGATTCTGCGAATACAGCAGCTCATCTCACCTGGCTCACCTTGCTGTTACTCACCGTTGCTTGCCTTATTACCTTGGCGGGCCTAGGTGTGAGCCTTCATCTTCATCTTGGAGGTGGTCGCATCGCTGTGATAGAACAAGGTAGCCTCGACGGCGCGGCGCGTCACTCACCACCACCATGACCGGTAAGCACCAACGCCATGGCGGCAGCTTTGCTCGAGCCCGCATACATCTACCCAGGCGCTGTGACGCGGGTGACTGCTCCTCGAGACGTGTGACGTGGCACCTGACTGACGTACGCCCCGTGCCAGACGACGATGCCATCCGCTACCAAGGCCAGAACCTCTCGCTGCGGACGCGGGGGTCGGACGAGGACGACGGGCCCGCGCAGACGTCCCCTGTGACGGATTCCGACCGTTATGAGGAGCACGCCGCACCGCCTGCCGAGGAACAGGATGCCTTCCAGGATGGCATGCTGCCCAGAGACGTGCCCCAGCGCACCACCTTCTACGACCCCGTCGCCGAGCGCCAGATGACCCAGACCGATGCCAAGCTCTTCTTCCAGCGCAGCAAGATTGACGGCCGTGGAGGCGCCAGCGCCAGTTGGACTCAGTCAACCCCCCAAGGCAGCCCCGTCATGGTCTCGGGGTCTCGGCCTGCCACCGAATACGGAGCTGATTCTCTGATTCTCGAGCACGATGGCGGTAGGTGCCCCCCCCCCCCCTTTTGCGTTGGTGCTGTAGGGGGACTTTGAAGACGCTGACGGTCGCCAGACAAGCCCGAGGGTGCTGAGGTATCCTCGAGGGCCCGTGAGCAGCAGCACCTCCCCACGGCCGCTGGCCAGCCTTCCGGGCCCAGCACGCGCGCCAACCTGGCGGGGCCCTACGATGCCAAACTTGCGGCCGAGTCGACCGTAGGCCTTGCCAACAGCAGCCTCTTCGACACCGAGCCACACATCACCGCGGAGCTCAGCGCCATTTCCAAGAACATCCAGAATATCCTGGATGTGAGGCGCAAGTACATGGCCCTCTCGTCGCAAGGGCCCGACGATAACCCACGCGACGGCCCGGAGTGGGACATCTACCCGCCTCCCCCCGAGCCGGCTTGGACCCAGAGTCGCATCAGCCAGACCGAGTTTCCGGATCATCATCTACACAGCTCCCCTCGTACAGGGGGCCAACCTTCGGCCAAGAGACCGGCTCGGAGGCGCAAGCCCGGCCAGGACGTGGGGGAGGACTTCGACATGGACGACCTGCTGCCACTGCCCGCCGACGATGGCATGGATTTCAAGCTCGACGAGAGCGGCGTGTATCAGGTGTTTGAGAACAGCGACACGCAGACACCGGCAATCCAGGTGCCCACCATTAGAGAGTTCTACATGGACCTGGACAATATCCTCACCGTGTCTTCCGACGGGCCCAGCAAGAGCTTTGCCTTCCGGCGCCTCCAGTACCTGGAGGGCAAGTTTAACCTCTACGTGCTGCTCAACGAATACCAGGAGACTGCCGACAGCAAAAAGGTGCCGCACCGAGACTTCTACAATGTCCGCAAGGTGGACACCCACGTTCACCATTCGGCGTGCATGAACCAGAAACATCTCTTGCGCTTCATCAAGAGCAAAATGAAGAAGCATCCCAACGAGGTTGTCTTGTTCCGAGACGGCAAGCATCTGACCTTGGCCGAAGTGTTTTCCAGTATCAACCTGACCGCCTACGACCTGAGCATCGACACCCTCGACATGCATGTAAGTTTGTCCCCCGCCTCTCCTCCTCCTGGCACTGTAACCGAGGAGCGAGATCATGATTGACTGGGCTGGATATCATGCTGACCGTGACAGGCACACACCGACTCCTTCCACCGCTTTGACAAGTTCAATCTCAAATACAACCCTATTGGCGAATCTCGCCTGAGGACGATTTTCCTCAAGACGGACAACTTCATCCACGGGCGCTACCTGGCTGAGATCACCAAGGAGGTCATTTCCGACCTGGAGTCGAGCAAGTACCAGATGGTGGAGTGGCGCATATCCATCTATGGCAAGTCCATCGACGAATGGGACAAGCTGGCTGCCTGGGTCGTGGACAACAAGCTCTTCTCCCACAACGTGCGCTGGCTTATCCAGATACCTCGCCTGTACGATGTGTACAAGGCGAGCGGTCTCATGGAGACGTTTGAGCAGACTGTCCGAAACGTCTTCCAGCCCCTGTTTGAGGTGACCAAGGACCCTTCGAGTCATCCAAAGCTGCACGTTTTCCTCCAACGAGTCATCGGGTTCGACAGCGTCGACGATGAGAGCAAGGTCGAGAGGCGGCTGTTCAAGAAGTTTCCCGTGCCCAAGGTGTGGGACTCGAAGCAGAATCCGCCCTACAGCTATTGGATCTACTACTTGTTTTCCAATATGGCATCCCTCAACTACTGGCGGAGGAAGCGTGGCTTCAACACGTTTGTGTTGCGGCCCCACTGCGGTGAGGCAGGCGATAGCGAGCATCTAGCCGTTGCCGTACTCGGCTGCCATAGCATCAGCCATGGACTTTTGCTGAGAAAGGTCCCCCTGTTGCAGTACGTCTTCTATCTGGAGCAGATTGGAATTGCCATGTCGCCACTGAGCAACAATGCCCTGTTCCTGGCGTACGAGCGAAACCCTTTCCATCAATACTTCAGGAGGGGATTGAACGTGTCGCTGTCGACCGACGACCCGCTGCAGTTTGCCTTCACCAAAGAGCCCCTGATTGAGGAGTATGCCGTCGCTGCACAGATATACAAGCTCAGCCCAGTGGACATGTGCGAGCTGGCCAAGAACTCGGTCAAGCAGAGCGGCTATGAAGCTTCCATCAAGAGGCGGTGGCTCGGCCCAGATTTTGACAATCCCGGCAAAGAGGGAAACAAAATGGTCAAGACCAACGTCCCGGATAGGAGGGAGGAGTTCCGATACCATACCCTCCTCCAGGAGCGAGATGTGTAAGTCAGCCTGCGGAGGTTATCGGAGATGTGAATGACTAGTAGCTGACCACGGCCGATCCGTATAGTTTAAGACGATATGTCACATACGAAGTGAACAACGAGTTAGCTGGTGATGTGGTCCCTTCCGCGGAATCGGCCGGGTCTGGGTCAACCCAGACTGGATCGGCGTTGGCAAAGCCAGAGCACAGTGAAGCCGCTGCAACGGCCTTGGCCACGGCCGCCGGCACGCAACATAAACCGAACCGAGAGGCAGCGCGGCCGTCGGACGCTATGGCCGATTTGCATTTGTCCGGAAGCGACCCGAGAATGTTCCCAGGCATCTTTACCCGGGACCAGCGAAGTGGTAGCTTGCGGAACTTGGCGCAGGCGGGGGACTGGCCAGTTGACTCGAGCGAGACACCCGGAGAAGAGGACGACATGTAGGATAGCGTCGTCTTCGACCAGGATCGAGGCGCCGGACATGCGATGGGGTGGCGGACTGGAGATGTGGCTGCGTAGGGCTATCAGAGACGGCAAACGATCTCTGCTGGCATGTCAGCCGTCCCGGATAGGGCAAGCCTATCAGGTTGTTGGGCCGCAGGCAGCAACCGGAAAGTGCAAATAGGTTGCTGAGGTCGTAATGGACGATGTGGTCTATGTGCTGGGCCGTCTGGGACCTGGCTCAACCCGTCCTGGGCAGAAGATAACTATGGCTCGCGGCTTTTCATGGTTCAACCAACATGTGTCACTAATTATGAGAAATTTGGACAAAGGACGAAATCAAGGCGTTAAATCTCATTTTATAATGAAATGCAGTCGTCTAGCTGACACACAAGGTTGGACATTGGAAGAGCATGAAGCCTGATAATGCCATGCACGGGCATTGTACGGAGTACTAATAGTAGAGACGGAGCTTGGAACAGGCCAGGGGCCATGTGTACTAAAGAGTATCTCAATTTTGATACGCGAGAAAGACCACGAGAGTGCGAATAAAACACTATAGCAACGGTTGCAACGTGAAAGTCGGCAATAATTGAAGTCATGAGACCATGTCTAAGTGACTGGCTTGGGGCCTGCACATCAAGGAAGGTGAGTTGAGGTGAGGCGAGGTGAGGTGAGGTGAGGTGAAGTGAAGTGAGGTGAAGGTCCACTATTATTATTGCCTTACCTAACGCATCAGGCGTGGTACTCCGACGTCGTCACCAGCACCAACGCCAGCTCCCTATCCTGCATCATCATCGTGCCAGCATCCGCCTCCTCCCTCCACCATCCTGCAGCCCTGCTCTGCCCTGCCCTGCCCTGCCCTGCCCACCCCGTCGGCGAGGCGCACGGCATCGCACCGCGAGGAGACCGACTGCCAGAGCGAGCGCACAGCCGCTTTGCGCAGAGCGCAAGAGCACGCACTCCCAGCTCGAAGACACACACACAACCCGAGACCGTACGTCGCTGACATGGGGTTCCTGGGCGTGTATCGGGCCATCTACGACTACGCGCCCCAGGCCGAGGGCGAGCTGGCCATCGGCGAGGGCGACGTGCTCTACGTCCTCAGCAAGAACGACGACGATGGCTGGTGGAAGGCGAAGAAGAAGGCCGGAGCCGACGAGGAGGAGGAGCCTGAGGGTCTCGTGCCCAACAACTATGTCGAACCCGTGAGTCTCTCTCCCGCTGTCGCCGCCTGCCGGCCCTGTGCAAGCCCATCAGTCTAATGTTCTGCGCCTCTTTGCCTCGTGCATAGGCACCCATGTTGAGCCATGCCCGCGCAATCTACGAGTACACCCGCCAGACCAACGAGGAATTGTCCTTCCCCGAGGATGCCGTCCTCGAAGTCTTCGATACCTCCGATCCCGACTGGATTCTCGCAAGCTTCGACGGCGAATATGGCTTTGTACCATCCAACTACATCGACGCCCAATCGGCCGCCGCTGCCGCTGCCGCTGCCGCAGATGCCGACTCGTCCTCGCCGTCGCTCCCCGCTCGCCCGGCTCTACCGGCCAGGCCGCAGTCCGTTACCGCGGAGCCTGAAAGCGCATCGGGTGCTGGCCTTGCATCGCCCTCAACAAACCCGGCCGCTGCGCTAGCGGGTGTCATGCAAGGTCGGGCGGCTCCCCAGCATACCGCTAGCCCTTCTTCGCCTCCGCCCCAGCCTGCTCGACGGACCGTACACTACGAGGAGCCGCAGGCGTCAGAAGGAGAAGAAGGCGACGAGGCGCTCCGGTCTCCGGCACTGCCGTCTCGGCCCCGGCCACGGTCCCCCGTTGACGATCGGCCGCGCGATCGTGTGCCGTCTCGGGCGCCCGTGAGCGAACCGTCCGGAGGCGACGAGCCGTACCGAACTCCTGGGGGCTTCCACATGTATAACATTAACGAGATGGTATCTGTCATGGGAAAGAGGAAGAAGATGCCCACGACATTAGGCATCAACCTCAAGACATGTACGATTCTCATCGCCCCTGAGCGCGCCCAGGACGACCCAGCCCAGGAGTGGACGGCCGACAGGATGACACACTACTCCCGCGAAGGCAAACACGTCTTTATGGAGCTGGTGCGGCCCAGCAAGAGCATCGACTTTCACGCCGGGGCCAAGGATACAGCAGAGGAGATTGTGGGGGCTCTGGGAGAGCTGGCCAGCGCCGTTCGCGCCGAGGGCTTGCGGGAAGTCATCATGGCCGGCTCGCAACACAGCCAGCGGAAGGGCCAGATCCTGTACGACTTCATGGCACAGGGCGAGGACGAAGTGACGGTAGCGGCAGGCGACGAAGTCGTGGTCCTCGACGACTCCAAGAGCGAGGAGTGGTGGCAGGTCCGCCGCCTGAAGAACGGCAAGGAAGGGGTTGTCCCGAGCAGCTACATCGAATTAACGGGGGCCCTCACGCCGCCCCCCGCGGCAAGCCATGCCGGAATCGACTCGGCCAAGGCCACCGTCGAACAGAACCGGCTCGAGGAGATCCGGCTCACCAAGGAAGCCATCAAGGCGAGCAAAGAGCCGCAGCAGGTAGGGCCGGGAATGCCTCTTCCCGAAAGAGGCAGCAGCCTCACGGCCAGAGATCATGGTAATAATTCGGGACAACAGCGAAGCCGGCGCGAGAATGGACGGGGCGATGGGAAGGCCAAGTCGAGTGAGTGCCCCAAACGCGCCACCAGCCTCGGGTACTTCGTACGCAACATGCTAACGCTGCCGACGCAGAACCCGACTCGTCCAAGGTACGGACGTGGACCGACCGCTCGGGGTCCTTCAGCGTCGAAGCACAGTTCCTCGGCCTCAAGGACAGCAAGATCCATCTACACAAGATGAACGGCGTCAAGATTGCTGTGCCGGTTGCCAAGATGTCCCGTGAAGACCTCGAATACGTCGAGAACGCCACCGGCATCTCCCTGGACGACGACAAGCCCCTGGCAGACGTCAAGAGAGCCAAGTCTGCTGACAAACGAGCGGGCACTGATGTCGGCGCGACGGTGGGCAAGAGCAACAAGCCAGAGTACGACTGGTTCCAGTTCTTCCTCTCCTGCGACGTTGCCGTTGGTCTCTGCGAGCGCTACGCGCAAGCCTTCGCCAGAGACTCCATGGACGAGAGCGTCCTGCCAGACGTCAATGCCACCATCCTACGGACACTGGGTCTCCGCGAAGGCGACATCATCAAGGTCATGCGCTCACTGGACGCCAAGTATGGCCGCGATCGGAGCAAGACGGGGGCGGACGGCGACGCCGGCGCCGGCGGCCTCTTCTCCGGACCCGGCGGAGCGCTCCGAAACAACACCCGAAAGGGCCGGCCAGCGCCAGCCGTGCAGACGAGCGATGTTGTCGATGCCGCCGCCTTGTCCAAGAACAGCGCGCCCGGCTCCGGCTCCGGCTCCGACGGGGTCCGCTCTCCCTCGACGACAAGCCCGGTCAAGTCCTCCGGGGCCCCCTCTGGCGGGTTCGACGACGATGCGTGGGACGTGAAGCCGCCGCAGCCCAACAAGCAGCAGCAGCCGTCATCCAAGAATGCCAGGCAACGGCCATCCGCAGCGGAGCCGGCCTCGACTCCGTCACCCGCCGCCCCAGTACTCACGGGCTCCATGAAGGAGCTGTCCCTGCTGTCGCAGCCCCTTCAGCCGACCAAGGTCGAGCCACAGCCAACCGCCGCTCCCATCGCAGGCCAAGGACTGGGTCAGCCGCCACAGCAGACTCAGCTGCTAACTGGCGCCAGCCCTTCCTTCTTCTCTACCGTCCCCCAGCCTGGCCAGCAACCGTCGTCCCCCAAGCCCCTGGCGCGGCAACGGCCAGCGCCCCCTTCGATATCACCCAACCAAGGCTCGCTGATGCCCCCGCCTCCGCAGCGACCATTGTCTGCCCCCCAATCAGCACAGCAGGCCATGTTCTCGCCCCCGTCCATACTGCCGCACATGACGGGCTCTGTGCAGTCTCAGGTGGCACCGCCGGGCCAGAGTCTCAGCGACCTCAGCCAGGCAAGGCTACAGCAGCAGTACGCCGCGCAGATGCAGCAGCAGCAGCAGCATCTCCAGCCTGCAATGACGGGGTATGCTGGGCTACAGCCTTTAGGCATGGCGTCTTTCCCGACGGGTGCCCCTGGCCAGCAGCAGTTCATGCAGCCCATGATGACGGGCTTACCAGGAGCCAGCCCGTTTGCGGACCCGGGCCGGCCAGCTCAGTTCTCGCCAATCCAGGCCCAGCCCACCGGATTCCAGCCCACATTTGCCCCCAACTTGCCGTCGTACGCCCAGGGTCCCGGTGCCACCGGTGCCATCAACAGCTTCCTGCCTCCAGCAATGGAGCCGCAGCGGACAGGGCTACCGACCATGCAGCCACAGCAGACGGGGGCCATGGGTGGTGGTTTCACTCAGCCATTGCAGCCACAGAAGACCGGACCTCCGCCTCCAGTCAGATTCGGTGTGACGGGAGATGCCAAAAAGCTGACGCCCCAGCAAACCGGGCGGAGGGCGAATCTGGCGCAAGCGAGTAAGTTGACGCCGCGACGCTGCTATGCTCGATTTCTCTGGCTTGTGTAGTTGTTTTGTGTGTCTCGCGCTGACTCTTGCCGCAGCTCCGCAAAATCCCTTTGGGTTTTAAACGTTGAAAAGATAATAATGGCGTAGAGCTGCCGCGTGAGGCAGAAACAGTTGGATGAGTGCAGGTGCGAGGATGAGGAGGACGGGGGAGAGCGCAGCTCGATGGCTGCCATCCTTTGCAGACATCTACACTTACCTACTTACCTACCTACTTGACCTAATGGGTGCCTCTTCTCGTCTTGTTTAAAAACCTACCATATGTACGTACCTTGTGCACCTAGATGGTCACCGGGTTTGTTTGAGCGTACCCTTATATATAGACACAACATGTCCCAGCGAGAACGGTGCTCGACATCTGTCTCTTTGCAGTCTACAAGTGCGCTTTTGGGGGGCCAAGGTTTCTTGATACATGAATGCCGTTTCTCTACCAAACATGCTGGCGGGCAATGGTTCGCACGGGCAGCGTCTACGTACAGGTGCTATACGGCATGGTGCCTGGCGCTCAAGCCTTGGCAGGGTGTCGACTGTGCCCATCGGGGATCACGACTGTTCTGTCCAGCAGCGAAGACGAGGTGTTCCAATTCTTCCGAGCTGAATGATATCCAAGCAGCTCGATACTCAACATGGGCCGCAAGATGTGAGATTGCTAGAACCGTGGCAACCCAGCGACGCCAGCCAGCTGTCGCACAGAGCACGGCTTCGCGACCTCAGATTGCTATTCCCCCAGCCGGTGGGTTCTCTATAGGATTGATTGCCCGCCAGAACACGCATCCTCACCTTGATGACGAGCGCGCATGAAAAGGCGGGGGGCTGTGGCTCTTGCTGAGCAGGGCACAGCCACTGATGCCGTGCGCGGGCATTCCCCAAGCAGGACAGAAACTCTTGCAAGCCATCGGGTGAAGCGGCGGCATCGTTGATTGCAGGCTGGTCTCGAGGCCACCGCATCAAACCTTGCGTCTTTGTGGCTTAGGGCCGGCAGACATGCCAGAGGCGAAAGAGGAGAGGTCGACTTCCACCTCGGTCTCGGTCTGCGGCTGCTTGCCCGGCTCGAAGCGCTTGCGAACTGCCCTGATCATCATAATGAACCAGTAGAAGTTGAGGCTGTTCAGGGTCAGATTGCTGGCAAGATAGACGGCACCGAGCCAGAACGGGACGGTGGATTTATCCGTGGCAAATGCCATGACGGCCGAGTCGTGCAGGCGGCGGCTAGGGTGGCTGTTGACGGCTTCCCAGATGTCGCGGAAGGCGAGTGCCGACTGGTAGGTTCCGTATAGGAGGCGGCAGGAGAAGAAGCTAAAGAGGAGCATGAATCCGTTGTAGAGCTGGGCGCGCGAGCCGGTCATTTCGACCTTGTCCATGAACCAGTGGACGTTTAGGAACGGCGTGGAGAGCTCCCAGAGGATGAAGATGCACCCGTAGTAATTGAGAAAGGGTCGCTATTGCACAGAGTCAGTCGGTCATTCAGTCGCATGGAATGGGGCGCAAAGGGGGTCGTACAAAGCCAAAGGAGTAGACGAGCAGGGCCGCCACGGCATGGGCCAGGGTGCCGAGGCCAAAGACGTCGAGGTTCAAGCTGGTGACGACGAGGTCCCAGACAAAGTAGCCGGCAGCCAGGGCCTGTACCATGCCGGCAGCGCCCGTGTAGCCCCATACACGCTCCTCCCAGTCCATGCTGCGGCGCTCATCGTCGACGACCATGACCCAGATGGCGAGCACGTTGATGAGGGTGCTCTGGATCATGGACACGACGTGGGCGTCCCAGTTGAGCCGCTTCTTGCGGGACAGCTTGGCATAGTGCTGAGGCGCCAGCAGGTTGGAGAGGAGGGGCGAGACGGGCCAGAAGATGACGCCGTAGAAGAGAGCAGCGGCGAGGACCTCATGGATGTGTAGAGGCAGCGAGGGGAGGTAAAGGCGGTTGCACCACGGGCGTGCCCAGTCGGCGAGCCAGGGGATGGGCGCAATGAAGAATGGATCCCGCATTTTGCTGTCTATGAGTCGTCTTGTGCACCCCTCTCTCCGTCTTTATATGTGGCTGTGGAGATGGCGGAGAGCAGCACAAGGGCTTCACCGCGACAACAATGGCTGACGGCAGGAGGCTGCAGTCGAGGCCAAGCTGGCAAATGGCGGCATAGGGCGGCCGCCGAGGGATGGGCCCGGTGAGACTGATGAGAGCGAGAGAGGCCGGCGATGCTGAGAGCCGCTGAGAGCCAGAAGGGCAGAGCAAGAGCGAGCAGCAGAGGAAAGGGGACGTGATTATGATATATACTGCGGCTATGCAAGGCAGCACAGGTGAATTTACAGGTGAGGTACGAATGACAGTGAGTCAAGTGGAGGTGCACTTGATTGATGGCAGGCAATTAATGGTGGCCACGAGACTTGGGAATTGTTGGGGAGAACCTCTCCACGTGAGCGAGGCAGCTGTCGTGTGTCTCGAGGAGGTGCGCCAAGGCAGGTACCAAGTGGTACTCCGTACCTCTCAGCATGTACATGTCATATGCCGCGCTGGACACGCGGACGCGCCAGCACTCCCACTGCTGTAAGCCTATAATGCTGCACCATCATCTGTTCTACAGTAGGTACCTTATTGCTCCCAGCTGGACACAAGTCGAGGTGTCCCTATGGCCATGTTAGTTACTACACGGCAATACCGCAATGAATCAGTGATTGCCCCAACCGTTTTGCGTCTTGCTTGCTTTTAACCTCGGCACCGTGGTGGCTGAGGAGCACCCAAGGTACTTCGTACCTGGTAGTACTTCGCAAGGTACCTTGCTCTAGTACCTGACCAGCGCTGATAAGATAAGAGCTGTGCCTGAGCTTGGCATCCCTATTAGTTGCATACCTGTAATACTCTGTACTACCGGCAGACCAGGGCAGGCTCGCTCCTCCACCGCCCCTCCCGAGTCGGGACTGACCACACAAGCAACGGATGACATTCAATTGAGGCCAGACAATTTCAAGACACCCTCAAAGGAGACTTGCTCACCCAATCTCTTTGAAATCGCAAAGGGCAGCGTCAGGCTGCGGTAGCTTCGCACAACCATGGCCGAGGCGCTGAGCGATCTGCTGCTGCTTGGGCGCGACCATCCCGCCGATGCCACCACGCTGGCATATCTCGCCCACCTCGCGGAGCAGCCCGCCGATGCACTTCGCTCCTCGGAGCCCCAGCGCCTCGCCCAGGCCTCCCACTCCCTGCTGCTCTCCGTCCAGGCCCTCTCCAAGCGCTCCCACAAGCCCATTGTCGAGTCGGCTGCTAGCCATGCTTCGCTGCGCCGAACGCTGCCCGTCCTAGCGCAGAGGGCCGCAGAGCTGGGCCAGGCCGTCCCTCGCCTCGACCACGAGGCCGAGAACTTCTCGGCGGCCTTCAGCAAGGCCAGCGAGGGCCAGACGGTCGCGCGCCGGAAGCAGGCCCTGCGGCTGCTGCACAACGCCGAGCGCCTGGTCGATGTCATGGAGCTCCCGCCTCTGCTGGCCTCGGCCGTCAAGACCAGTCCCGTCAGCTACTCGTCGACGCTCGACCTATACGCCCATGTCCGCCGCCTCGCGTCGCTCTACCCGTCCTCCCCCTTGGTCTCGTCCGTCCTGGCCGAGGCCGATGCCGCCATCCGCCAGATGGCCGCCAATCTCGTTGTCGCCCTCGAGGCCCCCGGCCTCAAGCTCGCTGCCGCACTTCGCACCGTCGGCTGGCTCAAGCGCATCGTGCCTGACCTTGTCTCCGGCGTCCCGGCCGAGGACTCGCTGCCCGCCCTTTTCCTCGTCTGCCGGCTGACGACCCTTGTGACGACTCTGGCAGCGCTGGAGCCCCTGCGGGAGCTGGCCGACGAGGAACGGCGCCGCCAGAGCAAGGCGGGCCACTCCTGGTCTGGAGGCCAACAGACGGAGCGCTATCTCAAACGCTTCATCGAGGTCTTCCGCGAGCACAGCTTCGGCATCGTGTCCATGTCCAAGAGCGTCGAGGCCAGCTTCGCCTCGTCATCCCGCGCCCGGAACGATCCCCTGTCCCCGCTGCCCTCGGCTCTGTCGACATTCCCGCTGCATCTCGTGGGCCTGCTGCTCGAGACGTTGCGCACCTACCTCCCCACAGTCCGGGACCAGGCGTCTCGCGACAGCATCGTCACCCAAGTGCTCTACTGCGCCGGCAGCTTGGGGAGACTCGGCGCCGACTTTGGCATGCTGCTGGCGGCAATTGGCGTCGACGAATGGGTAGACCTCGTCAAGCGCCATCGCTTGCTGGCCGGGCGGCTCGAGTCTGTCATCGGCGACTACCGGGCCCATCAGCCCGCGAGCTCTGCCACGGCCGCCATCGCCAGCTGAGGCAGGATGAACCACATCGTCTATACAGCACCTAGCAGTGAGCACTGACATATTACGGAGTACATTACTACTACTTCGTACCTCGCCTGGTATGGAGAGTGGTCGGCTCATCCTGCAAGCGCCACAAACAACGAAGCGGCTGGGTCATGCAGCAACTCGGCATTATCCTCCTAAGCGGGTCCTGTCCGTGCGCCGACGCCAAACCCCAAACCCGTCAGCTTACATCACCAGGCTTGGACACCTTACACACACGCCAGACCCATCTGCGTCACAGCATCGGCCGCTTCCGCACCACGCCAATGAGCTCGCCCTGCAAGACCGAGGCGCAAGCATCTCCGGCTCTTGCAGCTCCTACTCCAGCTCCCGCTACCGCTCCCAGCATCGGTGGCCAAGATGCAGGCGCCCGCTCGCCGGCCATGAACGAGACGCGATCCCCGGCACGGGCCAAGTCAGGTAGGCCGTTCCGAAGAACCCGCACGGCGCTCGAACGGTGAAGCTCACAGCCTCCCTCTTCCGTCGTCTCAACAGCGCATCACTTCGTCTCGGGTCTTGGGTCCGGCGTAGCGTCGGCTGTCATCCTGCAGCCCCTCGACCTCTTGAAGACGCGGGTGCAACAGTCGGGCCGCTCATCGCTCTCGGCCTGTCTACGCGACATCAGGCAGTCTCCGCACCTGGTCCGTAGCCTGTGGAGGGGCACGGTGCCCTCGGCCCTGCGGACTGGCTTCGGCTCTGCCCTGTACTTTACCTCTCTCAATGCCATCCGCCAACATGTGCAGCAGACGGGCATGGCTGGACCGCCCCTGGAGACACAGAGCGGCTCGTCGGTCCTACCGGCCCTATCCAACTCGGCCAACCTGATATCCGGCGCCGTGGCAAGGACCTTTGCTGGCTTTGTCCTCATGCCTCTGACAGTCATCAAGGTACGGTTCGAGTCCAGCCTCTATTCGTATCCGTCAGTGTGGGCTGCGGCCGGCGACATACGGCGAGCGGACGGCTTCCGCGGCTTCTTCTCCGGCTTCGGCGCAACAGCCATCCGAGACGCCCCGTACGCCGGCATGTATGTACTATTCTACGAAATGCTCAAGACGCGGCTCGGCTCTTTGGCATCCTCCTCCTCCGCTCTCTCGCCCGAGGCTACCATGCAGGCATGGGTGGCAAGCTCGGTAAACTTCAGCTCGGCTATCCTCGCGGGAGCCGCCTGCTCCGCCGTTTCCAACCCGTTCGATGCGGTCAAGACGCGGATACAGCTGCAGCCGCGCCGGTACCGGAATGTCTGGCAGGCAGGCTACAGGATGGTGGCCGAGGACGGCTTTCGGTCGCTCTGGGACGGGCTGGCCCTGCGCATCAGCCGCAAGGCGCTCAGCTCCGCCTTGGCCTGGACCGTCTATGAGGAGCTCATCCGCAGGTCGGGGGTGGCGTAAATGGTGGCTTTGCTTGTGGTATTGAAGCTAGATCAACTCAACTCAAGAGGCAAGTAGTGAGACGAAACTGTAATGGAAATGAACAAGAGGGGACATGATGCATAGCCCCGTACGCTGGCCCAGGGCTCAGATGAACATTGACTGAGTGACCTTGCACATCCGTGGCGGGTCGCCGCCATTGACGGCTCCAGTGGCTTTCGGAGACGTTCACGCCGGGCGAGCGCCTGCGAGATACATGAGAAGGCCTGGGGACTTGCTCCTCCTCCGATCGTTCTTCTTGCGGACCCATTCAAATTCGGGCTCGTGATGGCGGTGTTTCTTCTCCTCGATCATCAATGTGCCGCTGGTGCGCCTCTCACGAATGACCTTGGTGTGCTTCCAGAACTGGTCCTGCTCCCACTCGGGGACCCACCTCTTGATCAAGATGTACTCGGGGTCCTAGACGGGGAGGTTAGCCAGAAACAGAAGACAGTTGGTCGCAGGCAGACACTCACTCTATCGACATCAAATTCAACGTGAAACGTCCTCAGCGTCTCGATGGACAGGTGCCTGCGGGCCATACGGGTGTAGGTGGGACGGGCACCGGGCTCGGGGGCGGGGCCGGTCTCGGGGACCTTTTTCTTGCTGAGAATGGCGGCAATGGCCTTCTCATCGAGCCCCGACTTGATGAGGTCCTCCTGGAGACGGCGCTTGTACTCCTTGTCGTTCTCCTCCTTCTGCCTGGCCTCGCGGGCGAGGCGCTCGGCCTCCATCTGCTTGTAGCGCTCGACGGCCAGGGCGGCCTCCTTGTCGCGGCGCTTCTTCTCCTCGGCAGCGTCCTCCTCTTCCTTGAGGCGCTTCAGCTCGAGCTCCCTCTTGATGCGCTTCTCTTCCTCGCTGCGGGCCTCGCGCTTCTTGATCTCGTCGAGCTCGCGCTTGGCGCGCTGCAGGTCGGCCTCGTCGCGGTACTCCTTGGCCATGCGCCGCTCCTCCTTGTCGCGGGAGCTGGCGAGGCGCAGCTGCTCGAGCTCGCGGCGGGCCTGCTCGGCCTCCCACTCCTCGCGCGTCTTGAAGGCCGACGAGTGGGAGCGGGAGCGGGAGTGGGAGCGCGAACGCGAGCGCGAGCCGGAGCTGTGGCGGCGGCGGCGGTGAGCGAGGTGGCCGCGGCGGCGGTGGTCTTCATCGTCGTCGGACGAGTAGTCATTGTAGAAGCGGTTGTTTATGATGACGGGGTTAGCGGGGGCCGGGGCCGGGGCGGCGCGCGGTGGGCTGCTAGCGCGGCGGTCGCGGGAGCGGTCGCGGGATCGGGAGCGGGCGACGACGGTGGTGTGCTGCTCGGGAACGAGATAGCTAGGGCCAGCGGGTGTCGGAACGCCGTAGTAGCTGCGTGGGCGTGGCGGGCTCTGGACGTAGCGCACCGGCCGCGGCGAGGGGCCGCGGTGGCGGACGTGGATGTCGACGTCATCTTCTTCGTCGTAGTAGCTACTCATGGCGCCGTCGTCGACTCGTCTCGACTCGTCTCGACTCGTCTCGTTTCGTTTCGTTTCGTTTCGTTTCGTATGGAGGAGTATGTTGCTGTGGTCTGACTGCGGCCCTGGCGTCTCCCGGGCGATGCGTGTGTGCGAGGCGGCGGTATGTCAGCCGCAGCGATGAGCGGGCAGAATCGAGGCACGCAGAAGGGGGAGGAAGAATAAAAGGTGAGTAATGCGGGCGGGCGGTATTAATACCGTGGATGCATGTAAGACGACCGAGCGCTGGGCGGGTGAGCATTGGAAGAGAGGAGAGGGGGCGGCGCATTTGGCGCTTCGTAGGGCTGGAGCGGGGCTGGGGAAGAGGAGCGGGGGGTATCGGAGCCAACGGCGGGCGATTGCGTGCATGCAGTGCTAAGGTATGCAGTGCAATGCATTCGGTGTCAGGTGAGAGAGAGGTGAGTTGACGGGCCATGGGGGTGATGATTAATGCCTGCTTCACGTCCGAGGCCGAGTGTGGGATGCACGAGTGTGCACGAGTGTGCCCAGGTGCTGCTTCACGTCTCAGTGTCCGTCAGCACTTGTCTGCTGAAGTTGCCAGCGTCCCCCGCTGCGAGAGAGGCCATGGATTGTATGCAGTGTCATATAAGGCAAGCAAGGTACTCGTATATACACGTTATCGTCTGGATCGTGTGCAGTCGGGTCCGCCCTCTCCACGCCACGTCGGGAGACGACGCCGTTTCATGATACCGCCTGTTGGTCGACCAACGTCCAACGACACCACGGTTTCGCTCCCGTCGACGAATTGGGGGCCGTGGCGAGGTCCATGCCGGGACGGGGCCGCATTCGAGGGGCGCCAACGAACGCTGGTTGGCGCCAGCTGAAACGAGATGGATGCACAGTCAATTCGCAGCTATCCGTACCCAACAGGATCCAACGGTCTACAATTGGCCTCGCGGCCGCCCACCGGCAGGCAGCGGCTCAGCGCGTGCGCAGCATCTGCTCAATGTGCTCGCGGCTGTTCTTGTGCGTTGTCTCCAGGTACAGCAGCCGCTGGTTGAGCTTGTCGACGTCGGCCTCGAGGTCCTTGGTCTGGCCCTCGAGCTTCTGCCGCAGCGTCGGCAGCGGCACGGAGGAGAACCTGCGGGCGGTCAGTCGGTCTGGAGCACATGGCATCATTGACATGGCATGGCAGGGGGTGGCATGGCATCGCATGACATGACATGACATGAAAACTCACATCTTGCCGACGCCCTCGTAGACGACGGCGTCCTCGGGCAGGCCGCCCAGTTCGCTGAGCGTCAGCCGCACCAGGCGCTGCTCGCGCTGCTTGGACGCCATCTGCGTTCTGGCGAGGCCGATCTGCTGCTGGGCTGCCGCGGCCTGCGTCTCAATCTCGCGCGCAAGCTACGGAAGAGACACGTGAGCGTCAAGGTCGGGGAGGGAGGGGCGGCAGGGCATTTGCATGGGCAGCGGCGGTACGGTGGTCTGACGAACCTTGTGCAGGGCCTCGTTGGGGATCGACATGGCGACGGTGGTGACGGAGGATGTTGGGCAGTCGTTTTGTCTGTCGGCTGCAGGCGTGTGTGCGTTAGCATCTTGTGAATTGAATGAGGTGGGTGAATGATGGAGGGCGTGCGTGGTGTCTCTCTCCCTGGCTCTGTGGGAGTGATTGTGGGAGGGTAAGAGTAGCACGCGAACGAACACGTGGATGAGTGGGTGAGGGAGGAGTGAGTGAGTGAGTGAGTGAGTGAGTGAGTGAGAGGCCGAGGGGTGAGTGAGTGATGCGTGATGGCGACGAGCAGCTCCGACTTCCCCCGCTTGTTGCAGACGACAATCGCGAGGGTCGAGAGGATGGCCAAGGCAGATTGATTGAAGAAGCCGGCCACCTCGACTACCTCTGGAGTACATGGGCCACCCAAGGGTGTCGGTCGGTCACTCACGTTGCCTTTTTTGCCCTGTTACCCAAGGTACTTGGTGGGATAGGCTGGGAACCCACGTGGCGAAATCGCTGTCCTCTGGGAGAGACCTTTGTCGCGTCTCTCGAGCTTCGTTGCCCAGGGGCGTCGTTGGTGGGCACTGCGAGAAACGAGCAGCGGTGGGGGATACGAGATCTCGAGGCAGCCTGCAGGGGCCACGGGGAGCTTGGATGGAGGTTTGGCGGGTTGATGTTTCTCCTGCCAAGCAGCTCCGTGTGATTACGGAGGGAGTACTTTGGTCCCCGTTCCCTCGCCTGCCCCAGCCTACCCTGCACCCGCCTCCTCACTTCACTCCTGGCGAGAGCCGCATCACGACATCATCACCCCCCGATTCCTGTGCAGGCCAGCTGTGCAGATGAAGTGCGATGCTTGATACAATCGTCATCCAATGTCGTCCCTCTCATCGGCCTCCTATCTACCGTCTATAGTCGACAAACGCCGATATCCCAGCCTACCCAGTACAGACCCTGCATTCCTATTGCCCTATCAAGCGCATCTCCCTCTGCTGCTTTTGGCGGCCGATTTACCGTCGCGGCGATACCATCATGGCTGCTTTGCCTTTGCCGCGTCTGGCTCAACCTTCCTCACCTCGGGTATCGACAATAGAGGTCTGGGCCAATAGAGTTGATACTGCTCGTGGTGGCCCTCGAGGCAATGCCGCAGCCAGATGCCCCAGGTGATGTAATAATACGCTGCAGCGGATTGGGTTAGCGACTGTGCCTGTCCCTGGGGGGAGGAGGCGCTGAGATTAGATGCATTCATTCGCGCTTTGTTCGTGGCATTTACCTCCTGTACACATCGTCAGCACTCAGCACACACCTCGGTTCACAGCGGCGCGTATGTCTACGCAAACCCACCTAGCCCTGTCATCAGATGCCACCAGGCGTGGCCCTCGAGCACAACGGCCCAGGGCAGGCCGACTACGCGCCTCCACCGACGTAGCTGGTTGCACATGACGTTGTCCAGGTTCCAGATGGCAAAGCCCATGACGAAGATTGTGAGCCCTGTCCTGTCAGCAAACACGCACGCCTGCCTCGTCGCCAGCCCTTCATGCCAGCTGGTCATGGAACGGATCGCGACTCACCCGTCGCTACCAGCGCCCACGCCGTCTTCAGCACCCGCCGCGACTTGCCCCGGTCCCGGGCCTCGAGCAGCGGCCGCACCTGCGACTCCATAACCCACATGCTGCGGAACACGACCGTGGCCGTGAGCGCCGCGTAGGCGCACTGGTGGAAGACCGGGTCCTTGGTTATCTGGTAGTACGCCTGCGCGGAGCCCTGCCATTAGCCCGCCGTCTCGTCCCAGCCTCTCCGGCCTCTCCGGCTGCTCCGGGCCTCGGGGACACTTACCGTGATCGACCCCGCCAGGGCCAGCAGGCTGACACCCAGCAGGATGGAAAAGGCCCTCGATCGCGAGTACGCGAAGCTGGCGTACATCATTAGGCAGGTCGTGTAGATCATGGACAGCTCGTCCACCAGCTGCATCGGGTCTATCGGATGATCGTCAGCTCTCTCTCCCCTCGCCCTCGTCATCACGACATCGACACAACCCTCGCGGCGTCAACCTACATTTGAGCGTGGCGTGGAAGAGTATGGAGCCCAACCCGACTACAATGTAGCCAATGTATGCCAGCACGAAAATCGTCGCATGCGACTCTCGGAGGCAGTTGCGGATTCCCTTTGCCCCCAGCCAGAGAAACATGCCATTTGTCACGGTCTGCCACGCCATCAGCCTCCAGGAGCGCACAACGGGCCAGGGTAGCTCACGTTGCATAGCTCAGCGCAGTAGAAGGAGAGCGCGTAGTCCTTCGATGCCTTGTTAGAATAGTGTCTCTTTCTCCATCACATGCTCTCCTCTCACCTCTTCGCAAAAGTTGAGCGTTGATGTCTGCTCGCCCCAGAATCCGTAGCTGTGATCCGGGTACGGCGCCTTCAGCGCGCCCAAGATATCTGCCCACGCCATTGTTACCGGATCATAGGTATAGCGTTTTGTGGTAATCGGGACAAGGCAATGAATGAATGACGTTATAATGCTGGTGTCGGAGGATGAGATAAATTACGTAGTGTCGCTACTATACTGACCGGCTGCGCCGGATGCGAGTAACAGTCCATGCCTCCTGCGGTCTATTAAGCCTAAGCCTAAGAATAGAAGCTTCTTTTTCACCTTCTTCCTTTCCCTCGGATCGCGCGATTACGCGCCGCAGGCTAAAATCACTAATCCGCATATCAGTCAATTGCCCTCGTCGAGGACAATCACATACTTCAATTGCAGCAGCCTATTGCGCGTGCCGCAGCAGCTGCCTAAGGCCCTGATCCACGAGTCCGCTAAAAATAAGCCGGGACTGTGCAAGAGTACGTCCCCACCAAATTTTAGTGCGAAGGTTCTCTCGACCTGTACCGTCCAGGATTGCTTAGTGAATAGTGGGTATACATTAACTAACAGGTGGTGCAGCTGCTGACTTGAGCCATGCTCCGCCTAAAACTTTTCTCGGCTAATTAAATTAATTAGTAGAAATCTTAACTAACCTATGCGAAACTTATTCTCATTAGCTACTTTTTTCTAAAAAGTAGAGCACGGATTAGCTCGGCTTAAATCTAATAAAGAAGAAGAAGTAGTTTATTACGCTAGCTAGCTATAAGTAAATAGCTCTAGATCTAACTTAAACTAATATAAGAAAAACCCTTAGTAGGAAGAAAACTTATATCTTATACGTTAGGGCGTTATCGGGCTTAAATCTAATATATTACGTATATATCTTCTTAGATAATTACTTATTAATTTATTATTAATTATTTACTAATCCTTTTAAAATACTTTATTACTAGAAATACTCTTAAAAAATTTTTTTACTAGAGATATATCGCTAGGTAGCTAGACGAAAGTAGAGTAGTAGGACGTGAGCTAACCTTATAGCTATTTAAAATATTAGTAAGTTATTTTTAATAGCTTATTAATATATTACTATTAATAAACTTAGGTAAAGGGAGTAATTTAAGTATTACTAAAAGAGGTTTTTTATTAAGTGCCCTTTAAAGGTAAATAACTATATAATAATATAAGTAATTATTAATTAATTAAATAAAATACTTTATTTTCCTTTACTTTAAACCTTAAGGCCTATATTAAAAATACCTACCCTACGTGTGATAGTTTAGGTTCCTAAGGGATAAACCGGCAGGTTTATGTTAGTAGGTGAGGTTAGGGCGTAGCACTAGGCTAGTCTTATCACGATAGTAATTGTAAGAAATAGGGATAAAGGCAGCGGAAGGTAATAAAGGAAGAATAGGGTCTCTATAGAATAGAGTCACAAGAGGCAGAGATAATAGGCAATAGTAGGCAAGTATAGAAGGCAGTTTTATTGCTTGAGTTATCTCTATCTATTCAGGAGGTAACGGTCCTATATATAATTGATCGGACCGGGCCTCGGGTTAATTATCTATCCGTAGCTGAATAGACTATATTTCAGCTTGGCTGAATTATTAGATAGCTAAATTCAGCGTGGCTGGATTATTGAAGAGCTGAATAGACTATCTTTCAGGCTGGCTGAATTATTCGAACTCTCTTTTAGGCTGGCTGACTTATTTAAACTCTCTTTCAGCCTGGCTGAATTATTAGAACTCTCTTTCAGCTTGGCTTAGCTTAGCTAAACTCTATTCTATACGGGAATATATAATCCCGTATTTTTATAGCTATTATTTTAGTAGCCTTATTATTATTATATAAGCTATATTATAATACGGGATTATATATTCCCGGTCGGGAATATATATTCCCGAATAATAGCTATCCTTTATTAGCTCTATTTCTATCGGGAATATAAATTCCCGGTCGGGAATATATATTCCCGAATAATAGCTATCTTATATTAGTTATTAAATAATAGCTATTAGCTATTATAATAATAATAATAAGGCTACTAAAAATACGGGATTATATATTCCCGTATAGAATAGAGTTTAGCTAAGCTAAGCCAAGCTGAAAGAGAGTTCTAATAATTCAGCCAGGCTGAAAGAGAGTTTAAATAAGTCAGCCAGCCTAAAAGAGAGTTCGAATAATTCAGCCAGCCTGAAAGATAGTCTATTCAGCTCTTCAATAATCCAGCCACGCTGAATTTAGCTATCTAATAATTCAGCCAAGCTGAAATATAGTCTATTCAGCTACGGATAGTATTAATGTATAGTTATAATATAACTAGCTAATAGCTATTATTTAATAACTAATATAAGATAGCTATTATTCGGGAATATATATTCCCGACCGGGAATTTATATTCCCGATAGAAATAGTGTAAGAAATAGGGATAAAGGCAGGAGAAGGTAGTAAAGGAAGAATAGGGTCTCTATAGAATAGAGTCACAAGAGGCAGAGATAGTAGGCAAGTATAGAAGGCAGTTGAATTGCTTGGTTATCTCTTCTATCTAGCTAGGAAGGAAAGCCCGTATATATAGACCTCTAGAATCGGACTTCGGATAGATCTAACTATCCGAGTCTCTCGGACCTTCGGGCTATTAGAAAATCCCGATAGGCTAGGTCTTATAGATAGGAATTTAGTCTTAGGGATAGGAATTATGTTCTAGGCCTTTGAACCTAATAGGTTCGATCTAAGTCTAGGTCTTATAGAGAGGAATTATCTAGACTCTTCCTATAGGCTAGGTCTTATAGATAGGAATTATGACTTATGGATAGGAATTATGTCCTAGGCTCCAAGAAGTAGGGATAAAGGCAGTGGAAAGGGGAATAAAGTCTCTATAGAATAGAGGCACAAGAGGCAGAGATAAGAGGCAATAGTAAGCTTGTGTGCAAGGCAGTTGAATTGCTTGAGTTATCTCTATCTATTCGGGAGGTAACGGTCCTATATATAATTAATCGGACCGGGCCTCGGGCTAATTATCTATCCGTAGCTGAATAGGCTATATTTCAGCTTGTATTAATATATAGTTATAATATAACTAGCTAATAGCTATTATTTAATAACTAATATAAGATAGCTATTATTCGGGAATATATATTCCCGACCGGGAATTTATATTCCCGATAGAAATAGTGTAAGAAATAGGGATAAAGGCAGGAGAAGGTAGTAAAGGAAGAATAGGGTCTCTATAGAATAGAGTCACAAGAGGCAGAGATAGTAGGCAAGTATAGAAGGCAGTTGAATTGCTTGGTTATCTCTTCTATCTAGCTAGGAAGGAAAGCCCGTATATATAGACCTCTAGAATCGGACTTCGGATAGATCTAACTATCCGAGTCTCTCGGACCTTCGGGCTATTAGAAAATCCCGATAGGCTAGGTCTTATAGATAGGAATTTAGTCTTAGGGATAGGAATTATGTTCTAGGCCTTTGAACCTAATAGGTTCGATCTAAGTCTAGGTCTTATAGAGAGGAATTATCTAGACTCTTCCTATAGGCTAGGTCTTATAGATAGGAATTATGACTTATGGATAGGAATTATGTCCTAGGCTCCAAGAAGTAGGGATAAAGGCAGTGGAAAGGGGAATAAAGTCTCTATAGAATAGAGGCACAAGAGGCAGAGATAAGAGGCAATAGTAAGCTTGTGTGCAAGGCAGTTGAATTGCTTGAGTTATCTCTATCTATTCGGGAGGTAACGGTCCTATATATAATTAATCGGACCGGGCCTCGGGCTAATTATCTATCCGTAGCTGAATAGGCTATATTTCAGCTTGTATTAATATATAGTTATAATATAACTAGCTAATAGCTATTATTTAATAACTAATATAAGATAGCTATTATTCGGGAATATATATTCCCGACCGGGAATTTATATTCCCGATAGAAATAGTGTAAGAAATAGGGATAAAGGCAGGAGAAGGTAGTAAAGGAAGAATAGGGTCTCTATAGAATAGAGTCACAAGAGGCAGAGATAGTAGGCAAGTATAGAAGGCAGTTGAATTGCTTGGTTATCTCTTCTATCTAGCTAGGAAGGAAAGCCCGTATATATAGACCTCTAGAATCGGACTTCGGATAGATCTAACTATCCGAGTCTCTCGGACCTTCGGGCTATTAGAAAATCCCGATAGGCTAGGTCTTATAGATAGGAATTTAGTCTTAGGGATAGGAATTATGTTCTAGGCCTTTGAACCTAATAGGTTCGATCTAAGTCTAGGTCTTATAGAGAGGAATTATCTAGACTCTTCCTATAGGCTAGGTCTTATAGATAGGAATTATGACTTATGGATAGGAATTATGTCCTAGGCTCCAAGAAGTAGGGATAAAGGCAGTGGAAAGGGGAATAAAGTCTCTATAGAATAGAGGCACAAGAGGCAGAGATAAGAGGCAATAGTAAGCTTGTGTGCAAGGCAGTTGAATTGCTTGAGTTATCTCTATCTATTCGGGAGGTAACGGTCCTATATATAATTAATCGGACCGGGCCTCGGGCTAATTATCTATCCGTAGCTGAATAGGCTATATTTCAGCTTGTATTAATATATAGTTATAATATAACTAGCTAATAGCTATTATTTAATAACTAATATAAGATAGCTATTATTCGGGAATATATATTCCCGACCGGGAATTTATATTCCCGATAGAAATAGTGTAAGAAATAGGGATAAAGGCAGGAGAAGGTAGTAAAGGAAGAATAGGGTCTCTATAGAATAGAGTCACAAGAGGCAGAGATAGTAGGCAAGTATAGAAGGCAGTTGAATTGCTTGGTTATCTCTTCTATCTAGCTAGGAAGGAAAGCCCGTATATATAGACCTCTAGAATCGGACTTCGGATAGATCTAACTATCCGAGTCTCTCGGACCTTCGGGCTATTAGAAAATCCCGATAGGCTAGGTCTTATAGATAGGAATTTAGTCTTAGGGATAGGAATTATGTTCTAGGCCTTTGAACCTAATAGGTTCGATCTAAGTCTAGGTCTTATAGAGAGGAATTATCTAGACTCTTCCTATAGGCTAGGTCTTATAGATAGGAATTATGACTTATGGATAGGAATTATGTCCTAGGCTCCAAGAAGTAGGGATAAAGGCAGTGGAAAGGGGAATAAAGTCTCTATAGAATAGAGGCACAAGAGGCAGAGATAAGAGGCAATAGTAAGCTTGTGTGCAAGGCAGTTGAATTGCTTGAGTTATCTCTATCTATTCGGGAGGTAACGGTCCTATATATAATTAATCGGACCGGGCCTCGGGCTAATTATCTATCCGTAGCTGAATAGGCTATATTTCAGCTTGTATTAATATATAGTTATAATATAACTAGCTAATAGCTATTATTTAATAACTAATATAAGATAGCTATTATTCGGGAATATATATTCCCGACCGGGAATTTATATTCCCGATAGAAATAGTGTAAGAAATAGGGATAAAGGCAGGAGAAGGTAGTAAAGGAAGAATAGGGTCTCTATAGAATAGAGTCACAAGAG